>BSBK01003978.1:785000-887500 GCA_027943335.1 Chamaecyparis obtusa
ATTACAAAAATCTATACAATATTGGGATTGGCAACTATATGGGATCTTGAGTTGGAGCAGCTTGGTGTGAAGACTGCATTTTTACATGGTAATGTAGATGAGGAGTTGTATATGGAACATCCTCAAGGATTCATCAAGAAGGGACAAGAGCATCTTTATGTAGATTGAAGTGAAGTTTTTATGGGCTCAAACAAGCCCCAAGACAATGCTATTTTAAATTTGATCGGTTCATGACTACTCACAACTTAATTAGATGTGAATCAGATCCATGCATTTTTTTAAAGAAACATCCTAATGGTGAGTTTGCCATTATTCTCTACGTTGATGAAATGTTGGTAGGTAGTACTAGTCTTAAATTTTTTGGTAAGTTGAAATCTCACTTGGCAAGCAAGTTTTCTTATGTAGACAATCCCACAATCCCCAAGTTTGAATTCACAAACCACCACTAGGAATGAATAGGACCTCTACAAGTAGGAATTCTTGGAAAAAATGTTTTGTTCACCCCAAAACCTCCTTTCCAACTTGATGCATAAATCAACACCCCCCTGACTCCTTCTTGACAATCTCAAATTGAAAATATAGCATTCTCCAATTTATAGTTCTAGGAAACTAGCCAATTTCCTTGTGGCCCTCCTACTCTGATATTTTGGATTTTTCTCAAAACTTCTCCACATAACCCAATAATATAAATATATATTTGGACACCCTTTTTAGTGATCTTTTGATTTTTTAAGGGACATGATTTGATTCTGAAGCTATCCTACCAAAGGACACTCAAGACACCTAGGGCTAATAGGGCTAATTAGGGGCTCTAAAGAATGAAATCCCATCAAATGTATTGGTTTCCTTTCTCTAAAAATTGGAGAATCTTAAGGTAGGGTAGCACACTCTAAATCCAAATTTTTTTGTTTTGATTCATCACCCATCAAAAGTTATGGGGTCTGTTGCAGCCTATCTAGAAGGTAGTCACATAGAGATACCTACCTAGGGCTTCCTGTTTCTCCACCCTTCCCTACATGGAAAATTATCACCTCTCATAATATTAATATACATAGGCCATTCTTGGATTCCACCAAGTTTTATCAGATTCCCATGGTTGGTTTGCAAGAAATGGCCAAAAAACCTTAAAACCCTAAGGTTTATCCTGAATTCAGGGCAGTGACGTTGAAGATCTTATAACATAGAGACCTGGTGCAATGAAGACTTCAAATCACTTGAAAAATGAAGGTAAGACCCATAAGAAACTTCTCCAATCAATCTCCCTTCATCCACCATCCGTACTAGGCTGTACAATCGTTGCTTTAGTCTAAAATTGCAGAAAATAGGGTATATTTTATTGATTATCAAAATCTATTACATTACCATGCACTCATGCATTGGTATGACCAAATTAATTCTTAAATAGACCCCTCCCAACTATTTCAACCATCTTTGGTTAGTTAGAGAGTTAAGACATTCGGTGGTAATAGTTTTTAACAAGTTGCTAAAAGTTGTCAATCAACTTTTTAGCAACTTTACAATTCTTGTGGAACTTTTCAATTTTGTTGTAAATTTGCTAAACCCTATGCTACCTAGGCCTATTTTGATTACTTAAGACTTATTAGGGCCTATTAAATACCTTACATTCCTAATTAAGACCAAATCTAACATTAAACACCTCTTTTATCAGTCCCCTCAATCTAAGTGTCTTAGGTTTATATGGCCACCCAAAAGCACTTGATTGAACATTAGGACTCTTATGAGGTTACATAGTCATCTAGGAATATAAAGAATAATTTTGATATCCTTAACATTAGTTATCTTCCCCTGATTCATTCTTTTGAGGCTACTCCTGCACCATTTTCTATGAAGGACTTAAGGGTATCCTAGAAGATTCTTGGTATGACAATTAGTCGTTATAGAAGAAAGGAGATCATTTTATCACAAAAATATTACATTCATAAAGAAGTTGAAAAATTTGGTATGAATGATGAAAATTTTTTTTCTACTCCCCTTGCCCCCCACTTTCATTTATCTTCTAATTTGTGTCCACAAACACAAGAGGACAAAGATTTTATGGAAGGAGTTCCATATAAATCAACAGTTGGTAGAATTATGTATGCTATGGTATCTACACATCCCAAAATTTCTCATGCGGTGGGAGTGGTACGTAGATTCATGATAAATCCTTGAAAGACTCATTAGGAAGCCATTAAATAGATATTGAAATATCTAAAAGGCACTTCTGATTATTGTCTATGTTTTGGTAGAAATAATACATAGTTGCAAGGATTTACTGATTCTAATCTTGTCAGGGATTTGGATAAACAAAGGTCTAATTTTAGTGATACCTTCATGTTTTTTGGGACTTCCATTAGTTGTCCCTCAAGGCTGCAATATTCCATTTCTCTTTCTTCCACCGAAGCTGAATATTTGGCACTTTTTGAAGGTGCTAGGGAGATGATTTGGTTATAGTGTCTATTTAGTGATTTGAAATATCAACAAAGTGATCATGTTCTTTTTTGTGACAATCGTAGTGCCATTTTATGGCTCAAAATCACTCATCTTAGCGTCATTTGAAATACATTGATATTCATCCTCATTTTGTGTGACATATGGTTGAAGAGGGAAAGTTAAAAGTTGTTAGAATTGACACAAAGGTCAATTTTTTAGACATTTTGACCAAGGTTGTACCCAAGGAGAAGTTTGAATGTGCTAGGACTTCTCTCGAGCTTGTAAAGAAGAGGTAAATCAATAGGGTGAGCAAGGGAATGTTTGATCAGTGGCAACATTTGTTATCCATCAGGTGGGAGATTGTAAAGTTGAAGGTAAACAATCACTTATTATTTCCCTCCAAGCATTGGCTATTGGGATTCTTGTGTGTATTTAGCCTATTTATGTTGTTAATGTTGTATTTCTATGTAATTTTGTTTTGAAATATTATTAAAGTTCCTTTTCTTAGTGTGGATGTAGGCAATTTAGCCGAACCATGATAAATCTCGTGTACTCTATTTTATGTTTATTGTTTTGTTTTCAATTCTATTTTTCTTCATAGTTTCTTCCAATTCAACAAATCACACCTGCCCATAATAGTTGAGATGGATTAACACCTCTCAACCTCTTTGTGGAGTCAATTATAATAGATCATAACACATGGAGGCTTGGCTCCTAGCAATCATTGTATTAACATCCCCACTTAAAAAAATTGAATTCTTGAATTGACAATTCTTATGTTATGTATGTGTGCATGTGTATATATAAAGATATCTTATTAATTTGCAAGCGTATATGTGTGTCTAAAGACATATGATAATAATATTGATTTAATATTGATTGAGTATATAGCTCTCATGTTTAAGTTTATTTACTTGTATTAATAAGCTTGTAACTTCAACTCTTATTATAAATTTAATATGGAAGATATAATTAAAAAATACATGATCTAGAACTAACTAACATGGTCATGAAAAATATATAATCACCATGCTTATGACTCTAGGGGAAACTCAATAAACCTTATAAGGTAACTTATCTCAAGGATCTTGGTAATGAGGATAATGTTGTCACTAAGGATTGCACCTGAATATGGCTAAGTGTGAACCTAGTAATCTTGTGAAACATGGGACTACTTTCAGGCTATGAGTAACCTATCAGAAAGTAGACTTCCAGATTAGGGGTTGGCTTCCCCTTGAATCACCTTCAAACTTAACTAACTTTAGGAGGAAAAGGGAGAGAGAGTGCATGAAATTAAATGACTGAAACTAAACTAGTTGATCCACCAAACTGAATAGATCCACAAACTGCAAACACGCTCACAATGAAATTCAAACATAAGCTAAGCATCACAACTTCTCCCTAATTCTTATTTTTCCCTTAGAAATAACAAGGTTTTGGTTGTAAATGAGAAGGGAAAATGAATTCCACAACCCCAAATACTTTCAAATGCACACAGATTAAGACTTTAGGAAATAAAAGTGCTTATGAGCATCTAAATGAACAAAATATCAAGTAAAGGACTAGCCTTAATCACAATACATTGATATAAGACCCACCAAACAACTCATAAAACTATAGGAATAAGAAGGATGATTGCTATGTACTGAATTGAAAGGAGCCAAAATACAACTTGCTTCTCCAGAGCTAAAACATTCACCTCCAAGTGAGAAAGAATGAAGAACTAACCTCAATCACCTAAGTGAGAGGTATAATATAAAACAAAGCCTAAGGATCTGCATTCATGACACTCAAGCTCACCAAAAATGGAAAAATCTGCATTTAGGGCCTGTTAAAGATGTCTCTCAAATTCGGATGTCAAATCCCCTGATTTGTAGGGGTAGGTGGGAAGGTGAAAATCCTAAAAAAGATAAGCCATTAAAGTCTACTCTATCCCCTCTAAATCATGCTCTATAAATGATATTTGACAAAGATTTATAAAAACATCATTTGTCAATATCTTACAATAATATAAGCAATGATTTTTCACTTACAATCTTTACTACCCCCCTATGCCATGATTCTATTTGGATTTTAACACGTGTATTTAAAACATATTTATTTTACTAAGTCAATAAATAGTTCTCAACCCAATTAAGGGGAAAACATATTTAATAACCTTTTCACATCTTATACTAAACCCACCCCTCATGTAAAAGATCCTAGCATCAAATATTAAATATTTAATTAATAAAGTTTCTCAACCCAAAAGAAGGGGAACAACTTATTAATTAAACACTATTATCTTGAGAAAACTGATCCAAAAAAGAAGATGCTAAAAGTATATTCTTTACTATTGCTCATTGGGGAAACTTTCCATTTGTACTGGCTTTTGTTTTGCAAACTCAAGCTCGAATTTGGAAGCTCTTGGCCTTTTGATCTCATGGCATTAGCATTTGATGTAGGCTTTGTTCAATCTTCATGTTTTTCTTCTCAACATTTATTATTGTATCTCTGCATTTTGAGGGCATTATGATAGCATTTCTCTGGGATATTTGATTGTCTGCATCACATAGATCAATCACTAGTTTCACTTCTTTGTTATTGACTTGCTGTTATTGCTAATGACATCATCTTGATTCCATAACATAACTTCTATAGGTTCAAATGGCATTAATCTATCATTGGTTTCACCATGCACCATTTTTGAATTTGGGGCATCATTTATTCCCTTTGCTGTCATTGAGTAAAGGACTGTATTACTACTTACTGATTCATGAATCCTCGGGCATCATGGATTTATGTTTCTATTTGAGCCATCAATGTCATTGATTTTACGGATTTGTTTAGAGCTTGTGAGAAAGCTACAGGGAATGAAGCCATTGTATATTACTGTTAAACATCATTTCCATGTTGTTTTGATTGCTATCATGAGGGATCTTGGAGCCAACTAGTCTAGGGGCTGTGAGTTGTATGGTTGACCTCCATTGGATATCTTAAATCCTTTCACTATTCTAAAGGCCTCAGAGCTTGATCTCTCCATTACCATTATGCTATTGTCAAGTCTTGATAAACTGTGAACCACCTTTCTCATTCATTTTCCAGAGCTCGTGATCCATATGCATTATTTGATGGATGCTTTGATTTTTTCTAGTGTATCTATTTAAATCTTCTTGATATGGCCCATAAGCTATTAGATAGGGCATTAATGGTTGCTAAGTTCACTATTTAATCATAATGCCAGCCAGATTTGGCTTGATCCCTCTTTCATTTTTTTGAAACCTTCATTGAAGTTGGTGTTTAACCTTCACTATGTATTCACTGTGAGGACCAAGAGCTATTGAGCATCATTGGATGCTCATTTGCTGACAACATATTTTCTATTGTATGTTTTATGAAGTCCCGCGAGCTGCACTTTGACATCAATTTACTAATATTGAATTGCTACTGTTGCTTATCTCCTCTATATTTTGGAGGGCGTAATGTATTTGATTCACCAATATAAGGCACAACCAGTGAACTTTTAGTTTTCTATTTCCATTACATGTTGTACCATTGTACCTATGGCATGGCTTGATGTTCATTATTTTATCACCGACTCTCCATGCTTGATTACTTAGTTTGTAATTGATTGTCTACATTTGATATCTTCATTGTACTCACTACTTTGTATTTGAAGGCTCATGTTTGTTATGTTCTAATTCTCTATATGTTGAAGGCACTATGTTTCTTGCTTGTAGATTTAATGGTACTGGTTTGTGTTCACTGGTATGAGATCTTGATGTTCCATTTGCTACTATCACACCATATTGACATGGCATCTATCGATCTTCATTTGATAGTGTGTTATCTCAGTGATATTCATTGTGACCCATCTGATAACACATTGTTTAGTGTTCATGGTTCATTGTTACTGTTCCACATGATGATATGCCATTCTTAAGAGGCATCGTGCCATTATTTCACCAATTGTAGCCTCTTTTACTTATCTCATAATGAAGATTAAAACACACTCCATGCCATGAATATGTATAAATGATGTAGATTTGGACCTTTATCTTTTGTGTTGATCTCTTTTTTGCACTTCTATGCTCTCATGCTTCATTATTATGTCTTCATGATCTCATGACTGCTCCATGGATACTGCTTATTCACTTAGCTCACATTTCACTGTTATTATCTAGACAATAGCGATCCTTGAGGATGTCCCTCTTTTTAGGTAGGGTCATCCTCTTGGGATCCCTATTATCTAGTTCAGGGCAAGAAACAATGTCAAACCTTCTTTTGTATCTGCACATGGATTAAACAAGTTAGTGAAAACATGGTATCTCTTTCCTTCTTGCAATATTCCACTGAGTGCACATGTCCTGTAGCATAGCCATTTTTAGAAGTGTATGGCTGACTATGTATATGCATGAATGTAGATGGGACATGTAATAGGATATCACGCATTGCTTAGATCCATTGGATCTAACCCCATCCCTCTTTTCTGTAGGTTTTGGATCACTCATGAGCTCACTGGATTCAACCCTTAATCAACACTTCCTCATTCTAGGCAATGCCTGGTACCCTTATACTTATGTCCATCTATTTTATGTATTTTTCTACTAATTCATACTCTCTTGAAAGTTGGCTATGCTCATGGCCTATGTGAGCTTCAGATGATTTTATCTTTCAGTTTCTTTCCTTTGTACAATACATACAAGATATTGGCATATATACATGTAATCTCTAGATGCAAAATTTTATTTTCCTTTACATGTATCATTTCTGAAATGAACACAAAAGTAAATAAGATCATCTATTAATGAAAACTAGGGTATTGTAGCCTCATCTAGTAATTAGGTCACCAATCCAAAAATGAGTAAAAATATGGTAACATTCTGGCAACCTCAACTGAGTGCTTGCGTGCTAAGCATTATTAACCAATTTCCTTTGCATCCATTGGTCATAGGGTCTCATAAAGCCTCAAAAATTTACCTGGCTCCCAACCAAACAACTTGCTTCTCTCCAACAAAACTGAAACTGAAAATAAGCTTGTGTTGAAGCTCTTAGGGAACATAGAAAACTAAAAACTTCTACCCTACCCTACTCTAAATAGTATCAGAAAACTAGTCAGACAAATCCATTGACTAGACTATTGAAATAACTTCCCATCCTTCTTAGAGTATTATAATTTTCACACTTGATTCCAAAAAAGAGGATATGGAACATGAAAGAAAACTGAACTATTTGGCATATCCACTTTTGAAATTGGTAGTCTAGATTACTAACCTTGATTAGATCATAGGTGTTGTCTTCCCAGGGAGGTTGATAAGACTGAATAAGCTCCTGGTAGCCAAGAAATAGGTCTTTGACATCATTCTCCTCTGAATCCTTGAGTATAGATGTCCCACCTGACCCCACCTGAGCAAGGTATCTAATAGGACATCCTCCTAAGAGTATGAATCCATGCCTCTCTTTCTCAGTATGTGGCTTATGAATGACCACAACATGCTGATTAAAATTTTGCCCCTCCATGATGGACTGCCATACCACTTCTACTTCTATAGTTAGAGGATCATCCTCTTCTTCAGTTGGAATAGCCAATAGCTCATCAAAGCTATCAAACTATCTTAGGTCCTTAACAACCATTGTTCCCTCCTCATGGTCTAGGAAACATGATCCCTAAGAGTCTTCCACCACTTTATTAAAGATAGGTCTAGGTTCTATAACTAGAACAACATTAACCTCCTAAAATGAAAAGTCTTTCTTAAGAACATGCATCTTATTATCTATTTCAGGAGGATGCGGGATATTAACAAGAGTTGAGCAGAAAACATCAATTATTGAATCAAAATCATCTTGTTGTTCTAAGTTATTAGAAATTATATCATCTTTATTATCAAAATCAGGGAGCTTAACTAGTAAATCTTGTGTTGCCTCTTCTTCCTCAACATAAGAAAGCATTTCTTCAAATACATCAGTTAGGGCCTCACCTTCTTCACTTTCTTCCTGACCCTTGTCTTGCTACTCTAATCCATCATTATGTAACAAATCTAGTTCTTCCTCATGATCATTATGAAAGAGTACACCTAAAAGAAAAGAATCATCTTCTTCTTGGTGGCCTAAAGTGCTATGAGGTGTAAGAGGCTCTTTAGGGATTGGCTCATAAGGCTTTATTTGTTGTAGGATGGGCTCATTATTACTTGGGAAGGTATATCCTTTAGGTGTCTCTTCTATAGGAATAGAATGGAGTGACTGGAAATATGAGATGGTGTCATGAGTAGGCTCTAAAAATTTATGGAGGTTAGCCCCTTATTTATTAGGATTCTGAACTGAAGGAGAAATCCTAAAGATTGGAATTTCAATATAAGTGCTAGGGGACTTACCAGGCAAAAAAATTGGAATTTGAAACTTGTGATTCTCCTGTCTGGTCTTCAAAGCTTCTAGGTCCTCTTCCTCCAGGATTGCATCTCGGGACTTTGGACACACAAGGGAAGCCTCATTTTCAAAAACATGAGGAACCTCCTCCTGGATCTCCTTTTTAAAAATACTTGGCATTTCAAAACCTGGATACATGGTCCATGAGGGTCTCCAAGACTGCCTTAAGTTTCCATTTCCCTTTGGTGGGTTTGGTGAACTTTCTTGTATTGGGGAAGCAATGACTGCTTGATCTCCTTGCCTTGGTGCTTGTGCCAACAAATTATTAATCAATTGATCCTTTTCTGTAATCTATCTAGCAAGTGTCTTTTGCTCATGATCATGAAATTCATCATTTTATGCTAACTCTTTTTGGAGATCCTTCTCATTTTTTGTAGCTGTCAGATAGATGACCCTTATTAATTCTTGATGATCTTCAAGATTCTTCTATAACAATTTCTTGCTGGTTCTTCTATTCAAGGGTTTGCTCATGAATTGCTATTTTATCCTCTAGCTGCCTTGAGAAGGCCACCACCTCCATATACTACCTTGAGAGATCTTCTTTCTGAGACCTCACTTCCATCTACTACCTTGAGAGATCTTCTTTTTGAGACCTCATCTCCACATAGTCTCTCATGAAAGAGCTCATTTCTTCTCAAAAATTTTCCAACCAGTCATTGGAGTTCATATCTGAAGTGGTGTTGGGTTGATTCTGAGGATTTTAATGGTGACCCTCATAGGGTGGTTCATAGGAATGCTGCAAGGATTCTTGATGCTGGGTGTGAGGGTATGGTGGTGCATGCTAGTAACTTGCTATTGGTGGGTCATTTTGGCTATATGATGCTGCTTGGCCAGCTTGATATGGCATGAATGATGGCACATGGGTAGATTTCTCATGATATGGGGGGTGATAGGGTGAATATGCATTAGGAATTGACATGTTTATTCATCAAATGTGATGGTAAAAGGGGTATTTTATGAAACTTACCAGCACTCAAGTTCTTAAACCAATAGATTTTGCTCAGAGTCACCATGGTGTTTGGAACAAATTACCTCTAAAGGCTGATTGCACTAAGAATCACACAAAAATATCAGTGAATGATGGCAAACATCACTATCTCACCAGGTGTGCCAAAAACTATTGTCACTAAGGATTGCACCTAAATAAACTAAGTGTGAAAACTAGCAATCCTATGAAACATGAGACTACTTTTAAGTTGTGGGTAGCCTATTAGAAAGTAGACCTCCGGATTAGGGGTCAGCTTCCCCTTGAATCACCTTGAAACTTGATTGATTTTGAGAGAAAAGGGGGAGAGAGTGCATGAAATTGAAATAACTAAAACTAAACCTAGGTGATTCACCAAATTTGGATAGATCCAAAAATTGCAAACAAACTCACAATGAAATTCAAACATAACCTGAGCATCACAACTTCTCCCTAATTTTGATTTTTCCCTTAGAAATAACAAGGTGTCGGTTGTAAATGAGAAGGGAAAATGAATCCCACAACCCCAAATACTTTCAAATGCACATAGATTAAGACTTTAGGAAATAAAAGTACTTATGAGCATCTAAATGAACAAAATATCAAGTAAAGGACTAACCTTAATCACAATACATTGATATAAGACCCACCAAACAACTCATAAAACTGTAGGAATAAGAAGGATGATTTCTATGTACTGAATTAAAAGGAGACAAAATACAACTTGCTTCTCCAGAGCTACAAACATTAACCTACAAGTGAGAGAGAATGAAGAACTAACCTCAATCACCTAAGTGAGAGGTATACAAAAAATCCCTAAGGATCTGCATTTAGGTCCCTCAACCTCACCAAAAATGGAAAAATTTTGCATTTAGGCCCATTGAAGGATGCCTCTCAAATCCAGATGTCAGATTCCTAGATTTGTAGGGGTGGGTGGGAAGGTGAAAATCCTAGAAAATATAAGCCATTAAAGTCTACCCTATCCCCTCTAAATCATGCTCTATAAATGATATTTGACAAAGACTTATAAAAACATCATTTGTCAATATCTTACAATAATATAAGCAATGATTTTTCACTTACAATCTTTACTACCCCCCTATCCCATGATTCTATTTGGATTTTAACACATGCGGATTTAAAACATATTTATTTTACTAAGTCAATAAATAGTTCTCAACCCAATTAAGGGAAAAACATATTTTGAACCTTTTCACATCTTATACTAAACCCACCCCTCATGTAAAAGATCCTAGCATCAAATATTAAATATTTAATTAATAAAGTTTCTCAACCCAAAAGAAGGAGAAAAACTTATTCATTAAACATTATTATCTTGAGAAAACTGATCCAAAAAAGAAGATGCTAAAAGTATATCCTTTACTGTTGCTCATTGGGGAAATTTGCCATTTGCACTAGCTTTTGTTTTTCAAACTCAAGCTCGAATTTGGAAGCTCTCAACCTTTTGAATCTCATGGCATTAGCATTTGATGTAGGCTTTGTTCAATCTTCATGTTTTTCTTCTCAGAATTTGATATTGTATCTCTGCATTTTGAGGGCATTGTAATAGCATTTCTCTATGATATTTGATTGTCTACATCACATAGATCAATCAATGATTTCACTTCTATGTTATTGACTTGTTGTTATTGCTAATGGCATCATCTTGATTCCATAGCATAATTTTTGTACTTTCAAATGGCATTAATCTATCACTGGTTTCACCATGCACTATTTTTGAATTCGGGGCATCATTGATTTTATTTGTTGTCATTGAATAAAGGACTATATTACTACTTACTGATTCATGAATCCTTGGTCATCATGGATTGATGTTTCTATTTGAGCCATCAATGTCATTGATTTTCTGGATTAATTTAGAGCCCGTGAGCAAGCTACAGGGCATGACACCATTGTATATTGTTGTTAAACATTGTTGCCATGTTGTTTTGATTTCTATCATGAGGGATCTTAGAGTCGACTGGTCTAGGGGGTGTGAGTTGTATGCTTGACCTCCATTTGATATCTTAAATCCTTTCATTTTCCTTGAAGGCCTTAGAGCTTGATCTCTCCATTACCATTATGCTATTGTCAAGTCTTGATAAACCGTGAACCACCTTTCTCATTCATTTGCTAGAGCCTGTGATCCATAGGCATTATTTGATGGATTCTTTGATTGCTGCTGGTGTATCTATTTAAATCTTCTTGATACTATTAGAATAAATGAGAGGGGGGTGACTCAGTTAGATCAGTTATCCTATAGTCCCAAATGTAAAGATGTAACAATTTAAACAATCAAGCAAAAAAATTTGTAGCTCAGTAACAAAAACTATTATACTGTCTATGCATTTACTAATTACCAGTCAATTAGCTTACTATGATTATCAACCAAATCAAATATGCAGTATTTAAAATATGAAAATGAAGAAATTAACACAGACACACATAACACAATGATTTAATGTGGACACACTGTAAATTGTACACTTGGCTAAATCTTTATCACCTCAAGAAAAGAAAGCCTACACTGAGTTGCTCCAAAAGAAGAAAATTAATTTTGCATTGACATATTCAGACATGCCAGGGTTGGACACTAATCTCATTATGCATCATTTGTCCATAGCTCTAGGTGTCAAACCAGTCAAACAAAATTTGAGGAAAATGCACCCTCATATAGCTCTTTTAGTGAAAGCCGAATTAGAAAAGCTCCTTGGTGCAGGATTCATTAGAGCCATAGACTATGCTGACTAGATCTCCAAAATTGTACCTATTTCTAAACATGATAAATCCATCCGAATCTGCACAGACTTTAGGGATCTTAACAGAGCATGCCCAAAGGATGATTTTCCACTTCCTAACATAGACATGATAGTGGACATGATGGCGGGCTATGAGATCTATTCTTTGATGGATGGTTTTTCTGGGTATAATCAGATCAAGATAGCTCCTGAGGATCAGGAAAATATGACATTCACATGCACCTGTGGTACTTATTGTTGGAATGTCATGCCCTTTGGATTGAAAAATGCAGGAGCTACTTATCAAAGAGCTATGACAACCATCTTCCATGACATGATGCATAAGAATATGGAAGATTATGTGGATGACACCCTCGCTAAGTCTAAGAAAAGAGGAACACATCTGGCTAATTTAGAAGTAATTCTGGATCGCATGGAACAATTTCAACTAAGATTAAACCCAAAAAAGTGTGCATTTGGTGTTACTTCTGGAAAATTATTGGGATTCATCATTTTAGCTAAAGGGATAGAAGTGGACCCTGAAAAGGTTCAAGCCATTATAGACATGCCACCTCCCAAAAATATCAGTCAAATGAGGAGTCTTCAAGGATGCCTTCAATCCATAAGGAGGTTTATTTCACAATTGGTAGATAGAGTGCAGCCCTTTAACAAAAACTTTCATAAAGGTGTTCAGTGTGTCTGGAATAAGGATTTCCAGAAGAGCATGGATCAAATTAAGGAATACTTGGCAAATCCTCCCATTTTAATGCCTCCCATTCTAGGAAAACCTCTCATTTTGTATGTCTTAGCTACTGAATCTTCACTGGGGACATTGTTGGCTCAACTACATGAACAAGCAAAAGAAAGGGCCATATATTATATTAGCCACACTCTTGTTGCTTATGAGGTCAATTATACTAGTATTGAAAAAGCTTGCCTTGCAATAGTGTTTGCTTCTCAAAAATTGTGACACTATATGCTTGCACACACCATACACCTCATAGAAAAAATTGATCCTCTCAAATACTTACTCGGTAAAGCTTCTCTCATGGGTAGACTCACTAAATGGATGATGATTCTTTCTGAATTTGACATAGAGTAGATTGAGTGCAAGGCAAATCAAAGGCCAGGTTATTGCAGATCAATTGGCTAATTTCCCAATTCAAGATAATATGCCCATTCAAGTCAATTTCCTAGATGAACATCTTATGTACATGACTGAGAGATCTTGGAAACTATTCTTTGATGGTTCCTACATGCAAAATGGTTCTAGAGCTAGTGTGTTGTTTGTCTCTCCTCATGGGTACACTATTCCCAAATCTTACAAGTTACTCTTCACATGCACAAACAACATAGCTGAATATGAGGCCTTAACAAATGGACTAAAAATGGCTATAGAGTGGAATATCATAGAACTACATATCTATGGGGATTCTCAGCTGATCATCAATCAAGTCAATGAGCAATACCAAACAAAAGATGACAAGTTGATACCTTACAAAAAAATGGTTGATTCATTAAGATGGTACTTTACTTTTGTCACCTTTCAGCAAATCCCTAGGGTTGAGAATAAAGTAGCTAATGTTATGGCCACCCTTGCTTCACTTCTTCAGTTAGAGGAACATGAGTCCAGATATGAATTCCTAGTGGAAGAGCTATGTTATCCCATTTATGACTCTCAAGAAAGCCACGTCATTTGTACCCTTGTCAATCATGACTCCTCCTACTATGGTGCTATTTACTCATATCTCCATGATGGCATCATCCCTGACACATATAACTAATCTAAAAGAAGAAACCTTGTTCGTAACACCTCTCGTCATTCCCTCATCTCTGGTGATTTGTATAGGAGGGGTCTAGATGGGACACTTCTTAGGTTCTTAGAAAAGGAGGAATCCGATCAAGTGCTGGTTGACATCCACGAGTGCATATGTGGGGGACATTCTAATGGTCTTTCCATGGCTCAAAGGTTGCTTAGGGTGGGGTACTATTGGCCTATGATGCAGATAGATGCGATAGCTTTTGCCAAGTCTTGTCAAAAATGTCAGAAACATGGACACCTGATACATGCTCTAGGTAGGGAGCTAATTCCTTCTATATCTCACTAGCCATTTTAGCGATGGGCCTTTGACCTTGTTGGGTAGATTCATCCCAACTCATCAGGTGGACATAAGTTCATTATCACTACTACTGACTACTTCACAAAATGGGTAGATGCTGTTCCACTTTTTGTTGCCTTAGGAAAGATAGTGTCTTTATTCATTTTAAACCATATCATCTGTTGATATGGAGTGCCATCTAAAATCATCACTGACAATGGAGGTTAGTTCATAAACAAGGACCTTACACAACTCTGCCAAAGATTTAAGATAAAGCAACATTGGTCCTCCATTTACTTCCTACAAGGAAATGGTCAAGCAAAGGCTTCAAATAAAACCATTCTCAAGATTTTACATAGAACAGTTCATAAGAATGGTAGAGACTGGCACCTATAGATAAAACACTGGCCTTGTGGGCCTATAGAATGAGTATTTGTACTCCAATTGGGGCTACTCCTTTTTCCCTCACATATGGTGTTGAAGTAGTGTTACCTTTAGAGGTTGAGATTCCATCACTTAGAGTCTCTCTCAAAGGTCTAGTTACAGATGAAGATTATCGCGCTATGAGATTACAAGAATTGGAACTTCTGGATGAAAAGCATAAAGCATCATTTGACCATATGAGGGTCTACCAAAAGTGGATGTCCAAAGCATTCAACAAAAAGTTCACCCTAGAGAATTCCAAGTAGGAGATCTTGTCCTACGAGAGAATCCTAAGAACCAACAAAATAGAGAACAAAAGGGCAAATTCGAACCTAATTGGCTTGGACCCTACATTATCACAACAACTTTTGGTACAGGTGCTTATTTACTATCTACTAAAGAGGGGGAGCAGCTCTCTGAGCCTATCAATATTTTGTACCTAAAAAAGTTCTATCCTTGATGCCCGTTCTATTTGGGGACATCCTTTGTATATACCTTATTGATCCTGAAAAAATACCAAAAAAATTCATATATGATGTTGAAAAATTCTAAAAATTAGAAAATGTCCTAAAAAAGTGATCATCTTAGTGAAAACCTGGCAATAGGTGCTTTGATGTATCTCAAAAAAATTATATATTCCAAAAATACCAAAAAATTCAAAAATTCAAAAAAATTAGAAAAAGTGCCTTGGTGAAAACTTGGAAACAGGCACCTTGGTAGCAAAAATACAAAAAAATTATGAAAAGTCCTAAAAAAATTCTTCCAAGTGGTGAAAACTTGGAAACAAGTGCTACTTGAGGCCTTTGCACCCCTATTTCTTAGCATGCATCCTCGACACTTAGCCTTTCTCCATCATTCCTTGTCCTTGTCGCCTTGGTTTGGAATTGGTCTTTGTCTTTGTCTAGGGGGCATCACTGTGTTAGCTTTGGTCTCTTGGATATGCTTGTCTTTAGGAAACCTCATGAACAATGTTTTTCAACACCAACCCAACTATGTTTTTCAACACAACTCCAGACATCGAGTGTTTTTCAACACTTATCAGTTTGGTCTTATCTAGTTTGGTCATGTGATCTTACCTACTAGCAAGCATTCGATCCTTATCCTCAGAACTCAGTATCAGTTTACACACTTAAAATTATTAAATGCAACATTTAATGCTTGAGATATGTCATGATTTTTTTTTCTTTGTGTGATGACTGTTATTGCTTTTCGTTGAGTGTCCATATCTAATAAGTCTCTCTGTGATGTATAGCTAGAGGACTTGGGGCATGGGGCATGTTTTTATTTGCTTTCTATTTGTGGGTGTTGTCTTGAACCTCTTCAATGTCTCTTGTTGTCTCCTTGACACACTTAGGAGATTTAAGGCATCATCCTTGACTATTTTTGCACAACCATTCTCATGGTCATCCTGACATTTATGCCTTGATGAGAGCATGGTTTTGCTACATTAAATTTTGTAAGCTAACATTGCAGTCATCTTGACCTTTATGTCTTTGATGCTCATGTTAGAATCTTTCCACATTCCAATTTGATATAAATCACATTCATATCTTCATAGTTGCGTTTGTGACTAGTGTTGATTATGTGATTGTCCGATGTCCGGTAATAATGGCCCAATGATGAAAATAAGTTCTCTTACATTCTCTAATGAATGGTGACCACAAAAATCCTATGTTACCCATGCAAGTACACCTTTTCACTTTCATGTAGCTTGCATTATTTAGACTTCATGTTAAATTTGCACTTTTAGGCTGCATTATGAGTTTGAGAGGGTTTCCTTCATCTTTCTTGTGGACTTTCAGTCAACTATGCTCATGATTTGATCTTCATTTCCTTATCTTCTTTCGTGACCTCAATTGAAATTTCCTATCTTAAACAGTTGATTGATTTTGATGCATCCTCTTTCTTGAGGCAAATTCTCTTTCTTCTTCCCATTTCTTTTCATTTCTTCCAAACTTCTGTCTTCCATTCGCTTTCACCCCACTTCTTTTCTTCTAATTCAACCTTGGGGCATAATCTTTCTTGATGATCTACCTTAGTTCTATGATTCTTATATCTTTCATCTTACGTCAAGAACCTTACATTTAGTTTGATTTGATCAAATTCATCACTTTACTGTTTCTCCTCTATCTCATTTTGATTTCAATCACGAGGGGGTAGTACCTATCAAACTTCAATCCTTGATTCAACTTTATCAATTTATCAATTGCTTCTCTTGGGGCAACCTTTCTTGAGGTTCTTATCTCTCACTTTGGATGTGATCCCGAATCGACCTCACATCTGAGTTGTTTTGTGATCCCAAATCGATCTCACACTTCAATTCCATTCTTTGACTACATGTGATCTCGAGTTGACCTCACATTAGTCAAAGAGGGGCAAATTTATGCACCCTAAAATGGTCGCCTAGAATTTGGGCCCCATTTATTCAATTTAACAACATCAATTTTCTAAATCAATATGTTGCAATTTTCAAATTAAACTTCTTTGTTCAAATCGTAACCATTTGAATTATTTCATTTCTTCCTGAGGTTTGAATATTTCATTAATTTTATTTAATTAATCGAAAGAAATAAATTCTTTTTAAATAAATAAATTAATGTTATTTAATTGAAACTAATATTTCTTAAATGAAATGATGTTATTCAATTAAAATCCATTTTTAATTAAATGACTTTATTTTATTTAATTAATATTCATTTCTAAATTATATAATCTTATTTTATTTTATTAAAAGATATATTATTCTTTTCAATTAAATAAATAAAATATCTTCTCCAAAATATCTTGTGATGGAAAAGGAAACAAGTCAGTTAAAAAAAAATAAAAATAAAAAGAATTACATTCTCCTACAAACTTTCTAAAATTGACTTTTGTTTCCTCTTTTCTATTTATCTCAATTGATCTTCAATTTGGATTCAAATCCACATTTCGCTATAAAATGAGCCCTCTCACTCTCAGTTGAGGATCTCAAATTCTCATATCATCCTTATGCTGCAATTTTCATTAGAGCTTTTGAGATCATCATTTAGTTTGCACATTTCCATTTTAGTTTAAATTTGATAGCATATAGTTTGCATAGCATTTTAGTTTAGTTTTATTTCATTGTTGTAGATTAATCTTCATTTTAATGAATTAGTTTTATTTCTTGCATTGCATCATTTAGACTAGTTTTAGTTGCATGCATGAACAGGATTCATGGAGATTAGCATACTTGCTATTCATCTTTGAATCTCTTATTTTGAGTTTGTACTTACATGGGTTAACTTGGTCAATCTGAGGGCCTCACAATATTGATCCCTGCACATACTCGGATAGAGAGCTGTGAGTCGGTTTGCGAGGGCTCATTTTTGAGTCTCCTTGCATATAAGGATTCACAGAAGTGTCATCATTTTTGGTGTACACAAAAACCACTTAAGACTGGTAACCCAAAATAATTTTCACTCTTCTTAAGTGAGCTCAATAAAGAGCCAACCCTATTAAAGGTTACAAAAAAACTGTTAGGTGTGACCTTTTTAGAGGATTTAAGAATAACAATTATCATTCAACCAACATTCACTATGGGGTTAATAGGATAACAATGTATATTCTTTGAATGATATAGGGGCATAACATAAGATGGTTAAGTCCACTTAGTTAGGAGATTTTTTGTATCAATGGTTAAACTGAAACAATAGTTGATCTAATTATAGTATAACTCAATTTGCAGATGTTCAGATCTATTCTAAGCCTAGACAAATCCTCTGATCAATATATCAATTCACTTCTTCAACATTCATTAACTTAATGTCCCTCGGTAATAGCTCTCTGACGCTCAGTGCTGTTCTGCAGTTTGGTTATCCTTTAACTAGTCTGATCAGGCATACATGAAACTAAGTTCACACAAAATCTATGCAGTCTTCTTTCTCTCGGCATAGTTTCAACAATGAAACTCATATCTCTTATATAGACAAGTAAACTATTTTATTATCACCCATCAGAGTTTGTTTCTTATTCTCCTTCATTGATTTTGCTGCTTAAACCTTCCTCGGTGGTTGTGTTAGTATCTCATTTCAATTCCATCCTTTAGATCTCCTCTGAATTTTGTCAATCGTGGATCTCATACAAAACTTTATCCTCAATCTCAAAATCATAACAATTTCCAGCTCATCAATTTCTATCAGCTAAACTTAAGCATTTAATACTTTCATCCATACTCGGTTAACAAAGAAATGTACTGGCAAACAAAAGCTTAGTTAACACTATTGCTCGGTATACACTACACTGGCTCGGTGTATATTGAAGTGCTTCATTTACAGACCATGCTGCTTTGTATATTTTGCTTCCTTCTTCATCAAAGATTAATGCAACATAATCAAGTCAACAATATGAAGTCATAGACTCATCAATAAGTTACCCAAAGTATTCCTTATCCTCATCTATCATATCCATCTTCCTCTATGTAGATATCCCAATTCTTCATCTTTTCTCTCCACTTTGCAAATGTTTAGATGTTTGCAACCAACATGATAAGTACTGTCAAAACTAGTTGACATCAATGACAACATAATGATGGATTCAATTATCTTACATATCAATTCAGTACTCGGTGATCTCTAATCACTTATCTTCAAGTCATTTAGATATTCAATCAGTTGCAGTTCATCAATCTCTCCCTTTGGCATTGATGGCAACACAAGAAATATTAAATATGCCATGCACATACCAAACATGTATTCTACAACTATGTAAGTAAATGTTGTAGCTCGGTAAGCTCTCCCTAGATTGATATTTAATATGTTTAATCACTACGTTACATAACAACATTACAGGTGCATATTTCCTTCTATGGATTTGATCTTTTTAGCTCTCAGATTCCTTATGTTCTTCTGCAACAAATCCTTAAAACTCTCCCTAAATTTCTCAGATTATCTCTCCCTTAGATAGATATCCCATTGATCTCTTTGTTTATCATATTTTTTTTATCTCTCCCTTTGTCAACAATGCTAAAGAAAAACATAAAACATACAGATCTGTAATAGCCAAGTAACTCTCTGTTGTTCAGTGCATACAATGTATCTCGGTATACTGATATGCCAATTATTCCTCAAATATTTTAGAACCTTAGACATTATCCAAAGTGTGAGCTATGTTGCATCAACATGAATGATCTTCTTATAAGATTAGGCTGATGCAACCTCCAGATCACATTAGTGACCAGTAGACAGGGGACGAACCCCAAGTCTAGTCCTCAAGTATTCAAAAGTGTCCTTTGGTAAAGGCTTGGTAAAAATATCAGCAAGTTGCTCCTTTGATGTAACATATTCTAGTTTGACTTTCTTCTCTTGTACTTGTTCTCTTAAGTAGTGATACTTAATAGAAATATGCTTTGTCTTCGAATACATTAGAGGATTCTTAGATATATTTATTGCACTAGTGTTGTCACAATATATAATCAATGGCTCAGTGATTACCTCATTCATCCCTTCCAACACTTGTTTGATATAAGAAATGTTTGAATAGTTTGTAGTAGTAGCAACATACTCTTCTTCAGCTTTAGACTGAGAAATGCAAGGTTGTTTCTTACTTGTCCAAGTTACAAGTCTTTCACCAAAGAAAAATGCTCCTCTGGTTGTGCTCTTCCTGTCATCTACATTTCCAGCCCAATCAACATCAGTATAAACTCTTAGTTCAAATTTTCCCTCCTTAGGATACCATAATCTGTAGTCCTCTATTTTCTTCAGGTATCTCAGGATTCCTTTTACTGCAACCATATGTGAATCCTTTCGATTGGTTGAAAATCTAGCAACAATCTCCACTACATGTGCAATATCTGGCCTACTATGTACTACATACATCAGTTTACCAATCATAGATTAGTACAATGTCTAGTTTACCTCCGTGGATTCATCATCTTTAGTCAGTTTCAGCCTATGACCATCAGTGTTCCAACTGGTTTAGCATCTTCCATGCCAAATGTTCTCAATACTTCCTTTATGTACTTAGATTATGTGATGAAAATTCCATCATTCTGCTGAATAACTTGGAAGCCTAGAAATAATATAATCTCTCCAAACATAGACATTTCAAATTCTCTTCTCATCTCATCAAAAAATTATTTATAGATATGATCTTGTCCTCCAAATATTATATCATCCACAAATATTTCAGCAATCAAAATAGTATCATCAGACTCTCCTTTCATGTACAAATTATTGTTTTCACTAGTTCTTACAAAACCAATACTTAAAAGATTAGTATGAAGCCTTTCATACCAAGCACTAGGTGCTTGCTTCAAACCATATAAAGCTTTGTGTAGTCTACATACCATGTCTGTCTAATTCATATCAACAAACCCTTCTAGTTGTTCTATGTAGACCTCATCTTCTAGTATTCCATTCAGAAAAGCAGACTTAACATCCACTTGATATACCTTAAAGTTCTTATGTGTAGCATATGCAAGTAACATGTGAACCCCTTCAAGTCTAGCAATAGGTGAAAAATTTTCACCATAATCAATACCTTCTTCCTGTGCATATCCCTTGCAAACAAGTCTAGCTTTGTTCCTTGTAACCTCTCCATTCTCATTCAGCTTATTTTTTAAAATCCATTTAGTACCGATAAATTTCTTATCTTTCGGTCTAGGTACTAAAGTCCATGTCTTTTTTTTCTCAATTTGTTCTATCTCTTCATTCATAGCATTTATCCATTCATCATTCTCAAGTGCAACCTTAACATTATTTGGTTCAAACTCACAAACTAAGCATGTGTTGTGTCTTAACTTACTTCTAGTCTGCATGCCAGCTTGCTTATATCCAATTATTTGGTTCTCAGGATGATGTCTTCTGACAAATCTTGCCAACACTTGATTTCTCCTTTGTTCTTCATTCTGTTCAGGTTCATTTCCTTGCTCGGTAGCCTCTTCTGATCCTCAATTTTCCTTTGTTGTTCCTTGGTGTTATTTTTTGGATGCTCAGTTGAATCAGCTTGTGGCTTTGGTAGGTACTCTAGATGCTCAATATAAGTGAATCTACCATAGTCTTCTAGCTCCTTAGTGTTTTCTTCATCATTTTTATCAAAAAATTCATCAACTCTGACATAACCACTTCAATCATCTTATTAGTAACTTTATTTAGAGACTTGTAAGCTTTTCTTTTAGTAGAATATCCAAGAAATATTCTCTCATCCCCTTTAGAGTCAAATTTCCTATTCCTATCATCTTTCAAAATAAAACATTTGCTACCAAAAATTTTGAAGTAACTTACACTCAGTTTGCAACCAAACCATAACTCGTAGGGTGTTTTGTTTGTGTCTTTCTTCAATTATACTCGGTTCAGAACATATACATCTGTGCTAACTGCCTCTCTCTAGTATACTTGTGCAACATTCCTTTCTATCATCAATGTCCTCACACAATCAACAATTGATCTGTTTATCCTCTCAGCAATCGCATTCTACTGCAGTGTTCTAGTCCAGTAGAAACCTGTCTTTTTATACCATGCTCATTACAATAGTTAGTGAATTCATCATAAATAAACTCACCACCTCTGTCAGATCTCAAGCATTTCAATTATTTCCCAGTTTCTTTCTCTACTTTTTCTTTGTACCATTTAAACATTTTAAATGCCTTAGATTTTTCATTTAAAAACATGACAGTCATCAATCTAGTGTAATCATCAACAAACATAATAAAATATCTATCTCCATAGTAGCTCCGAGTTCTCATGGGACCACATAGGTCAGTGTGAACTAACTCCAAGATTCTTTTTGTTGAATAGTCTTTACTCTTAAAACTAGATTTTGTCATTTTCCCCTTTTGACATTCATGACACATAACATGATCAGGGTTTGTTAGGCTAGGTAGACCTCTAACCTTTTTCTTTCTACTGATCTTAATCATGTTATCAAAATTTACATGACATGACCTCTTATGCCATAACCATGCATCCTTAATTTTTACCATCAAACAAGAAGTCTCAGCATTTTCAAGATAAAATAAGTTACCTTTTGATTGTCCTCCTGTTCCGATAAGCTTTCCACTTTCATCAAATATCTTTACCTTCTTTCTTTTAAAAGCTACTCAGTGACCTAAGTTAGTTGTTAAGTTGTGCCACACTTAGCAAATTGTAATTTAGTCCTTTTACCTAATAAGCATTATCACATATGATTTTATCATTTATCAATAAAGATCCTTTTCCTTTAACCATACAAGGTGTATCATTACCCATTCTTAATGATCCTCCATTATAGTGCTCAAGCTGATCAAACTGTTCTTCATCACCAGCCATGTGATGTGTACAACCAATATCAATTATCCATGTATCATTTTTACTAACTTTAGAAATGAGTGTTGTCTCTACATACCTTTCTTCTTCCTTAGAATCATCCTTCATCACAACAAATACAACTTCAACATCATCATCTGTGTCGGTATTAGTATCATTCTCTTCAGCAATGTAACATACCTTTTTGCCCTTATCTCTGTGATCTTGGTTGTCTCTGTTGTAGTGTCGGTAACTTCTATTATTTCTCCTTCCATAGTTTCCTTCACTAGATCGATCTTTGTTTCTATCTTCTTCTTTCCTTTTTGGTCATCTAGCAGCAATATGGCCAACTTCTTTGTAGTTAAAACATGCTAAGGTAATTTACCCTTATATTTATCTTTACTTTAGGTACTCTCCAGACCATAAGAGCTTCAAGTTCATCAAGTTCATCATTAGTATTACTATCACTGTCATTATGTTTATTGCTAGATTTACCAATCTTTAGAGAAGACATAAAAGCAGACTCAACAAATGGTACAACACTATTATCAAAATTGTTCAGCTCACAAGTTGTTAGCTTACCAATCAGACTATTAAGAGTAAGAGTGCTACCAGGAGCAGATCTCATTTCATGTATTGTAGATATTTTGATTGCATAAGTAGGAAATAAGGTTCTTAGAATTTTACTTACCACTGTATCTTCATCAATGACACCACTAGATCCTTTAATAGCATTGACTACCTCCTTTATTTGGTTTGAGTATTGTACTATGTTTTCTCCTTCCTTCATTTTCATATCATCAAATCTACCTCTTAGGCTTTTAGCTCCGACTCTTTTAACATTTGCATCACCACCATAAACTTGAGTAAGTTTGTCCCACATTTCCTTTGAAGTAGTGCAATTCTTAGCATCTTCAAATTCAACATCAGATAGAGAAACAACAATCTCTATCATAGTAATATTATGTTCATGTCTGTCTTTTAGTTGATGAAGAGTCAAAGTTCCTGAAGGCAATGCTAAGTAGCCATTTTCAAGTAGGGTTATAGCAGAATCAACAATAATAGATATGTGAAGTTTCATTCAGCTTTTCCATATAGTAAAGTTGTCCTTGTTCAGCGTCGGCACTTCCCTCTTATACATCTTGCAATCTTTCTACTGAAGTCCTTAAAACTCTGTTCCAAGCAACTAGTGCTCTGATACCAATTGTTAGAATAACTAAGAGGGGGGTGAATTAGTTAGATCAGTTATCCTACAGTCCCAAATGCAAAGATGTAAAACTTTAAACAATCTCAACAAATTTTGTAGCTTGGTACCAAAAACTATTATACTGTCTGTGCATTTACTAATTACCAGACAATTAGCTTACTGTGATTATCGACCAAATCAAATATGCAGTATGTAAAATATGACAATGAAGCAATCATCACGGACACGCATAACATAATGATTTAACATGGAAACCCTGTTAAGAGAAAAACTATTAGGAATGAATGCTGAATTCTTGACAGTCATTCTGTAGCAGTTGTTGTTGCATTCGTGACTATGATTGTCATTGATGTCAACACAGTGATCTTCTGGAGACTTGCAGAGAAGCAGACAGTGTTTTGATTAGCACACGTGGGATATTGCAGTTTGAGATATGTGATGTTGAGGTTATACTCTTTGATATGTTATATGTCTATGGTTAAGAGCGCAGACAGTAATTATTTTATTCATGAAAGTTATGAACATTTTGGTGGAAGCAGTATTCAGGCAGTGTTCTTGAGTAGTAGTTTTTGGAAATCAGATGATATCTCCTAATCAGGATGGAATCTGGTGTTTCTTAGTTAAAGGGAATTTTGAGACACATTGTTAGTGATGTGGTTCATAGCAAAAACTTTGAGGTCACATGAGTGAAGAGTTATTGTATCTAGAAGCTGACAGTTTTGTGTAATTTTGATGTAGCATGTGGTAACTTTTATTTTGTAATTGTGTGCCGACTCATTTGTAAATATTTGAGTGTGGTATAAAGGAAGGAATTTTTTTCCTTGTTGTAATGTTGAAATGTGATGCGCTATGCATGAAGTGAAGAAAAGAGCTAAGTATGAGAGTGAAATTGTGAAGGAAGACATGCGAAGTATAGAGATCTGATGTAACAGTGAGTGCAATTTGGCATAGTCAGAGAAGAGGTAACATATTATTATGTTGAATAATGCAAAGATTATTTAGACAGTGAGTTTAGTGATCTTACCCTGAAGCTATTTGGGCAGTGGCTCCTTCTGTCTTCCATAACTCCTAATAGGGTTAGAATCTTTTAACAGGGATTCAAAATCTCCCAACAGGGATTTATATGTACTAAATGTATTTCATAAGACTCTTAACAGAGTCCATCCTTTCACAAGGAATATTCATATTAGTGCATCTTTTGTGGGCGTCATTCCCACTGGGGTTTACTCTTTGATCAAGAGGTTCCCTAGTCAACATATCTTGTGTTATTATGTCATTGTGTATGAATATCTTTCTATGGTTGTTAATTATATTGCTTACATGGTTAAATGCTGTTGAAGTTGATAAAAGTTATAATTATCTGATAACTGATTCACCCCCCCCTCTCAGTTATCTTGGTGGACTTTACTTTCTAACAATTGGTATCAGAGCAGCAGGTTCTTGAAAGGAAAGTTTAATAGCTTAAGGAGATCCATGGTGAATTTCAGGAAAGAAAGCCCTAAGTGTGATGGAGTAAATTTTGACTGCTAGAAAGAAAAGATGAAGACACATCTACTGTGTTTAGGACCAGGTTATTGGTTGATTACAAAGAATGATAGGACTATCATTGAAGAAGATAATCTTGAATTAAGCTCAAAAGATGAGGTAGATCTATTCATGTGTAACATACTTGCAAGAGAAGCACTTTTGACAGCACTTCCAGAGAATGAATACAGTCAAGTAAAATGTTTTAAAAAATCTCATGAAATTTGGAAAGCTTTACAATCTACTTTTGAAGGTGATGAACATGCAAAGAGAGCTAGATTACATAATTGGATATGTTCATTTGAGGATATTAGAATGATGGAAGATGAATCTCTTAGAAGCTATATTGGTAGAATGTCATAAATTGTTGCAGGGATAAAATCTTGTGGAGGATCAAAGATAGAGAATGAAGTGATATGGAAAATTTTGAGGAAATTGACTCCTGTATTTAAGCAGACAACACAGATGATTGAACAAGTTATACCTTGTACTATGAACTTTACAAGAGAGACTCTTCTTGGAAGATTGCAAGCAGTAGAATGAACCTAAGGGTATCAAGAGACTTACCTAGAATGGAGATAACATTTAGTGCTCTTAGTGTTCATCCTACTTTGTTAAGAAGTACCAGTGTGAGTGGAGATTATGCTAGCAGCAGATCTAGAAATGAAGAAGACAAGAAGATTGAAGAAGGTATTGCCTTGCTTGTGAAAAGAGAACCAGATGGTAAGAAAATTTTTAAATATTGGACTTGTCAAGAATATGGTCATTTTGCATCTAAATGTCCTAAGAGAGTTAAGAAGTACAGAAATAATTTCAAGCCTAGAAGATCTAAGGAATGTTATTATGCTAATGATGAAGATCTTGAAGTTAGTATTGAAAGAACTTTAAGTGAAAGTGATACTAAGAATAATGATGAAATAGGATTTATAGCAATTAAAGAAGAGAATCCTGAATCTGATGTTAAGGAAGAAAAATTCTTAGTTTCCCAAGTTGAAAAGAAAGTTTATTGGATTATAGACAGTGGTTGTTCACATCATATGACTGGAGATATGAAAAAGTTCATAAAGTTTAACAATTATGGTGGAGGAGTTGTTAGAGTTGGTAACAATGCACCTTGTTTGATTAAAGGTATAGGATCTATTACTCTTGATGGAAAGACTAATACTGATGATGTTTACTTTTTTGATGGATTGAAACATAATCTTTTGAGTGTTGGACAGTTAGTTGATAAGGGATATCAAGTTTGGTTTACTGAGAAAACTTGTGTGATAAAGGATAAAGATGGAAATCTAATTGGAACTGGATCTAGAACTAGAAGTAATGTATTTCAGTTGAATCCTACTGAGATGACATGTTTGATTACTAAGATTGATGACAGTTGGTTATGGCATAGAAGGTTTTGTCATATAAACTTTGATAACATTGTGAAAGTAAGTACTACATTTGTAGTAAGGGATTTGCTTAAAATTATGAAGCCTACTAACATGATTTGCAAAGAATGTGTGATGGCTAAGTAGAAGAGAAGTTCATTTCCTAGTAAGAAGTTCACATCTACAGAGAAGTTGGAGATTGTTCATACAGACTTGAGCGGTCCTACCAGGACTAGAGGATTCTATGGAGAAAGGTATTTTATTATTCTTGTTGATGGTTTTACAAGAATGATGTGGATTACATTTATAAAAGAAAAATCTGAAGCATTTGATACATTTAAGATCATTAAGAATAAAGTTGAGAATGAATCTGGAATGAAGATTTAATGTTTGAGATTTGATAGAGGTGGTGAATTTACTTCTAGAGAGTTTAACACTTTTTGTGAAGTGAATGGTATTAAGAGACAATTTTTAGCCCCTAGAACACCTGAACAAAATGGTATTGCAGAAAGAAGAAACAGGTCAGTGATTGAAGCAACAAGAGCTATGTTATTTGAAAATGATTTGGCGAAGACATTCTGTAGAGAAGCAGTGAATACAACATTATATACAATGAACAGAGTACAAATCAGAGCAGACATAGACAAGACACCTTATGAATTATGGTTTGGACATGCACCCTCAGTTAAGTATTTTAGAATTTTTGGAAGCAAATATTATATAAAAAGAGATGATGATATTGGAGAGTTTGATCCTAGAAGTGATGAAGGAATTTTTCTTGGATATTCTTTGAAAAGCAAAGCATATAGATGTTACAATAAGAGAACTAAAACTATTGTTGAGAGTGCAAATGTTAAAGTTGATGAGAAGTTCAAAATTTAGGAAAGAATGCTTGATTATGAATCTAATGAAGAAGCTCATCCTCAGCCTAACATTGAATCTATTGAATTATTCTATGAGACTGATAGTGAATTATTGAATGAGAATCCTGTAGAAGAAACTAGAGACGAATCTAGAGATGAATCTATAGTTGAAACAAGATCTATGACTATGACACCGAACATGTATCTATCAAGACATCATCCTATTGAACAAGTTATTGGAAGTTTGGACAGAGCAGTTCTAACTCGTAATAAGGTACCTTTATGTTTGATTTCTCAAATTGAACCTAAATCTACTAGTGAAGCTTGTGAAGATGAACATTGGATTAATGCTATGAAAGAAGAACTAGATCAGATTGAAAAGAACAAGACATGGGAATTTGGTCCCTAGACCTAAAGACAAGAATGTGATTGGAACTAAATGAGTATTCAGAAACAAGATGAATGAACAAGGAGAAGTGGTAAGAAACAAAGCAAGATTGGTATGTAAGGGATACTCATAGCAAGAAGGAATTGAATATGAAGAAACTTTTGCACTAGTAGCAAGACTTGAAGTAGTAAGAATTTTTTTGGCTTATGCATCTTTTAAGAAATTTAAAGTGTATCAGATGGATGTGAAGTCTACATTTCTAAATGGTGAATTGGAAGAAGAAGTCTACATTAAGCAGCCTGAAGGTTTTCCTTTGACTCAAGAAGGAGATATGGTATGTAAACTGAAGAAAGCATTATATGGACTAAAGAAAGCACCTAGAACTTGGTATGCTAGACTGGATAAGTAATTTTTGAAATTGGGATTTACTAAAGGAACAACTGATAGCAATCTGTACACAAAAGAAATTGAAAATGGTTTGTTGGTTATAGTTATTTTTGTTGATGACATTATCTTTGGAGGAGAAGATGAAGCTAGTGACAAATTTGCTGATGAAATGAAGATTGGATTTGAAATGAGTATGATTGGTGAGATGAAATACTTTTTGGGATTAAAGATAACACAGAATAATTATGGTATCTTTGTATGTCAGACAAAGTACTTGAATGATTTACTGAAAAGATTTGGAATGGAGAACTGTAAACCAGTTGGAACACCTATGGTTACAGGACACAAACTATCTAGCAAAGATGAAACACTGATAGTTGAGCAGAAGAAATACAGATCCATGATTAGAGGATTGCGGTACTTAACACACACTAGACCGGATATACAACATTCAGTTGGAATGGTAGCAAGATTTCAAGCTGAACCTAGAGAGTCACATTATGCAATAGTAAAGAGGATACCAAGATATTTAAGAGGCATAATGGACTATGGATAGTGGTATGAAAAATTTGATGATTTTACCCTATGTGCATATACAGATGCTGATTGGGGAGGTAGTGTTGATGACAAGAAAAGAACTAGTGGTGGAGCCTTTTTTCTTGGAGGAAGATTAGTTTGTTGGCTAAGAAAGAAGTAGAATTGTATTTCATAGATCACAATAGAAGTAGAGTATGTAGCAGTAGCAAACAATTGTAACCAGATAATTTGGATGAAGCAAATGCTGAAGGATATTGGAATTAAGTTTTTTGAGCCTATTGTCATACATTGTGACAACACCAGCATAGTTAGTATGTCTAAGAATCCTATATTACATTCTAAGACAAAGCATATAGAGATCAAATATCATGTTGTAAGAGAGAAAGTTGCTGAGAATTAAGTCAGACTAGAGTATATAAGCACAAAGGAACATATAGAAGACATATTTACTAAGCCTTTGCCTAAGAATACATTTGAGTATCTGAGAGGTATGCTTGGGGTTATTCCCTAGCCTACTTTTGAGTAATGATGCAATTGGTTGCATCTGTCTAGTGGTATATGTGCCATATCTTTTTTCTAGATTGGATGTTGGTGCTTCCTCTATGGGGGAGTATGTGTATCTGAGTTGAGTCATGAGGACTCTTGTGACTATATTTTCTGAACAGTGTCTTTTGACATTGAGTTGTTGACATAGTGATGAAATTTATGTCATTGATGTCAATGGGGGAGAAGTATGCATGAAAAACAATATGAGAAAACAATATAAGAGAACTGAACATGATAGCGAAGCAAGATTTGATTGATATAGAGGATTTGAAGAAGCAGTGTTGCAGTATTGGATTTTTGGAACATTGGATGTTTTTCATCTATGTTGCCATCGATGCCAATGGGGGAGATTGTTATGAATGAATACTGAATGCTTGGCAGTCATTCTGTAGCAGTTGTTGTTGCATTCATGACTATGATTGTCATTGATGTCAACACAGTGATCTTCTGGAGACTTGTAGAGAAGCAGACAGTGTTTTGATTAGCACACATGGATATTGGAGTTGGAGATATGTGATTTTGAGGTTATACTCTTTGATATGTTATATTTCCATGGTTAAGAGTGCAGATAGTAATTATTTTATTCATGAAAGTTATGAGCATTTTGATGGAAGCAGTATTCAGGCAGTGTTCTTGAGTAGCGGTTTTTGGAAATCAGATGATATCTCCTAATCAGGATGGAATATGGTTTTGCAAGTTAAAGGGAAGTTTGAGACACATTGTTAGTGATGTGGTTCATAGCACAAAATTTGAGGTCACACGAGTGAAGAGTTATTGTATCTGGAAGCTGATAGTTTTGTGTAATTTGATGTAGCGTGTGGTAATTTTTATTTTGTAATTGTGTGCCAACTCATTTGTAAATATTTGAGTGTAGTATAAAGGAAGGAATTTTTTTCCTTTTTTTAATGTTGAGATGTGATGTGGTATGCATGAAGTGAAGAAAAGAGCTAAGTATGAGAGCGAAATTGTGAAGGAAGACATGCGAAGTACAGAGATCTGAAATTGAGATCTGATGTAGCAGTGAGTGCAGTTTGGTACAGTCAGAGAAGAGGTAACATATTATTCTATTGAATAATGCAAAGATTATTTGGAAAGTGAGTTCAATGATCTTACCCTAAAGCTATTTGGGTAGTGGGTCCTTCTATCTTCCATAACTCCTAACATGGTTAGAATCTTTTAACAGGGATTCAAAATCTCCTAACAGGGATTTATATGTACTGAATGTATTTCATAAGACTCCTAACAGAGTCCATCCTTTCACAAGGAATATTCATATTAGTGCATCTTTTGTGGGCATATTTCCCACTGGGGTTTACTCTTTGATCAAGAGGTTCCCTAGTCAACATATCTTGTGTTATTGTGTCATTATGTATGAATATCTTTCTATGGTTGGTAATTATATTGCTTACATGGTTAAATGCTATTGAAGTTGATAAAAGTTATAATTATCTGATAACTAATTCACCCCCCCCCCCCCTCTCAGTTGTCTTGGTGGACTTTAATTTCTAACAAAAACCACCTAGGACAGATAACCCAAAATAATTTTCACTCTTCTGAAGTGAGCTCGGTGAAGAGCCAACCCTATTAAAGGTTACAAACACATTGTTTGGTGTGACCTTGTTAGAGGATTTAAGACTAACAGTTATCGTTCAACCAACATTCACTACAGGGTCGATAGGATGACAATGTACATTCATTGAATGACATAGGTGCATAACATAAGACAATTAAGTCCACTCGGTTAATAGATTTTATGTATGAATGGTTAAACTGAAATAGTTGTTGATCAAATTACAATACAACTCAATTTGCAGATGTTCAGTTCTATTCTAAGCCCATACAAATTCTCTGATCAATATATCAATTCACTTCTTCAACTTTTATTAAATTATTGTCCCTCGGTAATAGCTCTCTAATGCTTAGAGCTATTCTGCAGTTTGGTTCTCCTTCAACCAATCTGATCAGGCATACATGAAACTAAGTTCATGTGAAATCTCTGTATCTTCTTTCTTCCAGGATAGTTTCAACAATGAAACTCATATCTCTTATATATAGACAAGTAAAGTGTTTTATTATCATCCATCAGATTTTGCCACTTATTCTCGTTCATTGATTTTGCCACTCAAACCTTTCTTAATGGTTGTGTTAGTAACTCATTTCAATTCCATCCTTTAGATCTCCTTCAAATTTTGTCAGTCCTGGATCTCATAACAAACTTTATCCTCAATCTTGAAATCATAACAATTTCCATCTCATCAATTTCTGTCAGCTAAACTTAAGCATTTAATACTTTCATCCATACTTGGTTAACAAAGAAATGCATCGACAAATGCAAGCACAGTTAATACTATCACTTGATATACACTACACTGGCTCAGTGTATACTGAAGTGCTTCATTTACCAACCACACTACTTTGTACATTTTCCTTCCTTCTTCATCAAAGATTAATGAAACATAATCAAGTCAACAATATGAAGTCATACACTCATCAATAAGTTACCCAAAGTATTCCTTATCCTCATTTGTCGTATCCATCTTCCTCTATGTAGATATCTCAATTCTTCATCTTTTCTCTCCACTTTACAAATGTTTAGATGTTTGCAACCAACATGATAAGTAATGTCGAAACTAGTTGACATCAATGACAACATAATGACTGATTCAATTATCTTACATATCAATTCAGTACTCGGTGATCTCTAATCACTGATCTTCAAGTTATTCAGGTATTCAATTAGTTGTAGTTCATCAGATACAACTCGTAAGATATAAGCCAGGGCATTAATGGTTGCTAAGTTCACTGTTTAATCATAAAGCTAGCCCGATTTGGCCTGATACCTCTTTCATTTGTTTGAAACCTTCATTGAAGCTAGTGTTTACCCTTCACCACATATTCAATGTGAGGACCGAGAGCTATTGAGCATCATTGGATGCTCATTTGATGACAACATATTTTCTATTGTATGTTTTACGAAGGCCCATGAGTTGCACTTTGACATCAATTTACTACTATTGAATTGCTACTATTTCTTATCTCCTCTGTATTTTGGAGGGCATAATGTATTTGAATCACCACAATAAGGCACAGCTTGTGAACTTTTAGTTTTCTATTTCCATTACATGTTGTACCACTATACCTTTGGCATGGCTTGATCTTTAGTATTTTATTACTAACTCTCCATGCTTGATTACCTACTTTGTCACTGATTGTCTTCATTTGATATCTTCATGGTATTCACTGCTCTATATTTCAAGGCCCATGTTTGTTATGTTCTTGTTCTCTGCATGTTGAAGGCACTGTGTTCCTTTCTTGTAGATTTAATGGTACTAGTTTATGTTCACTGCTATGAGATCTTGATGTTCCATTTGCTACTATCACACCATATTGACATGCCATTTATTGATCTTCATTTGATAGTGTGTTGTCTCAGTGATATTCATTGTGACCCATCTGATAACACATTTTATGGTGTTCATGGCTCATTTTTACTGTTCTACATGATGATATGCCATTCTTTAAGAGACATTGTGCGATTATTTCACCAACTGTAGCCTCTTTTACTTATCTCATAATGCAGATTAAAACACACAATAACGATCCTTGAGGATGTCCCTCTTTTTAGGGAGGGCCATCCTCTTTGGATTACTATTATCTGGTTGAGGGAAAGAAACAGTGTCAAAGCTTCTTCTGTATCTGCACATGGAACAAACAAGTTACTGAAAACATGGTATATCTTTCCTTCCTGCAGCATTCCATTGAGTGCACATGTCCTGTAGCATAACCCTTTTAAAAAGTCTATGGCTGACTATGTATATGCATGACTGTAGAAGGGGTAGGTACTAGGATATCATGCATTACTTAGATCCATCAGATCTAACCCCATCACTATTTTCTATAGGTTTCAGATCACTCAGGAGCTCACTGGATTCAACCCTGGATCAACACTTCATCATTCCAGGCAATGTCTGGTACATGTATACTTATGTCCATCCATTTTATGTATGTTTGCACTCATTCATACTCTCTTGAAATTTGGCTATTCTCATGGCCTGTGTGAGCTTCAAATGATTTTATCTTTTAGTTTCTTTCCTTTGTACAATACATACAAGACATTGGCATATATACATGTAATCTCTAGATGCAGAAGTTGATTTTCCTTTACATGTATCTTTTATGAAATGATCACAAAAGTAAATAAGATAATCCAATAATGCAAACTAGGGTACTGTAGCCTCATCTAGTAATTAGGTCACCAATCCAAAAATGAGTAAAAATATGGTAACAAATAACTATGGCTTTTTTCCCATGTTAGACATACTATATTTACTAGACAAGATATCTATATAGCAAAGCATTAATTGCTAGATTTAATATCCATTATCCCATAATTCATCAGACAAATAGTTTCAATAACTTTAATTAACCTAATCATATCTCTAATTATGGAATTTAAGTACAAATATGAAAAAGATCATGTAAATGGGATGTAACACCCGCCTCTGTATTTTTTTTCTACATTATTCTTCCACTTGGTGGATAAATGCTAAATGGTGCCATCTCATAATTGTTCCCATTGATTTGGATTTTGGATTAGATTTTTCTAGGAATTTAATGCATCCTTATCCTATTGGTTTACCTATTTTGGTATTTCTTGCCCCCTATTGTTGTTGTGGTCCCTCTTGTGGCCCCTTCTAGTGATCCCTCAAGTTTAGACTTGACTTTGTCCATGGTCCTTGACTCTCTGTCCAAGAACTATCAAGTTCCCCCTCCAAATTTGATGGCATGTAGAGTTGTATCTTTTTCTGCCTCCAATGGTTCCTCAAGCACTACTATGTTGGCTTTAACTAACAAATATGTTTCTTCTTGGACTATTATTCAGTGAAAGTAAAAGAGGAATTCCCTATTTTCCTTGATTGCTTAGATTGTAGCATTGAGACCATTGTTGGTCCTATTATACACTAAGTTTGCACCTCTGGTTGCAAGCTCTCTTGGTCTTGATAACTCAGTATAACATGGGAATCATCTCAAGGTTGTGGGACCTTTGCTAACCGAGATGAAACCTCTAGGTTCTAGGCTGGTTCCTCTTGGATTATCACCTTAGTTTGTTCTTAACAAGAAAGTAAATTTTTGAAGGGAAAGGGTTAGAAGGAGTGCATAAAAGGGAAATGACTGAAAGCAAACTACCTACTAGGTGATGCACTGAAATGAAATGAATACAATACATTGACCAAACTAGCATGAAGGCTCTCAGATCTAATAGAACACAATCTCTCTAAACAGGCTTGCATAAGTATTTCATAGGAGGGCCTAGACATAAGACACAACCTATGACCTACAAGCAAATGTTCTCTTCAGCAAAAGGGCATAGGAATGAGACAGAATGATAGGGGGCTAAAGAATACCCACAAACTCACTCAAATCATATCATACACAGTAGTACACATATAAGCTGAAAGAAAGAAAGGCTCTGGAACTCTGAGATTTCTCTAACAAAGCTAGCATATCATATTCAAATAAGAGAAATGCAGACAAGTGAAAGCCCAGGGGGCAGAACAAATGCCACAGATAGCCTCTATTGAACTTGCAACTTCAATGAAAGGTTACAAGCTGTAAGAGCCATAGGGTAGAACAAATGCCATGTATAACTCCCCAAGAAAGAGAAAAACTCTTTTACAAATTGCAAACTCTAAGCTTCAAAAGCTCCAAAAAATAATATATACATCCTCAACTGCACGTAGGCAGGAATCAAAAATTAACTAGGGTTACAAATTTTAAAATATAATAATAAACCCCAGGTCAAACAAGAATGATCATAAAAAGGTCTTTGCAATATCATGGCTGATCAAACTTTAGGTTGCATGCCCATCCCTATACTACATCGCCTGCAGATAAACAACCTGGATTCATCAACTTTATTGCACAAGAGGTCACGCCATGAATGCTAACTGGTACCCTTATGGGAAAAAGAATCGACCCCTGATGGCTAGCCAGACTGCCTCATCATTTTCCCTTAACTGCGCATGTCCTGCAACATCAATTTCTTGAGCTATCCCACTGCTACAACATCTCCTCTGTAGAAGAAAGCCCACCAAAACTTGTCGCACCATTTTGAAAATGTCATTGGTCACATGATCACATGAGCCCAAAAGCCTTCATGCGATCATGTGACAAGCCTCATTGAATCTACCACTCTGCCACGCAAGACACCTAGGGTCCGCTAAAAATTCAAACTACTGGCCAAAAATTGGGCCTGAGATCTGAATGCAAATCTAACCCCAAGCTTCACCTCGAGTTCACTTTCCTTCTTAGTCACCAAGTCACTTAATGCTTTCCTTAACCTCAGTTCTATTTAGTGACCACGTGAAACCATCAACCGCGCAACCATGCTCCACACACTGCTTTACCAACCCTAGGCCCACTGTGCTTTAAAATAACATTGGTCACATGATTGCATGAGCTCAAAAAGCCTCATGTGATCATGCGACAAGCCTATTAGAACATGTCATCTTTCCACATAAGACATCTAGGTTCAACAACTTTTCTACCTGTCAACTACGTGGACCAACCGAAAACCAACCACATGTCGGTCAGACCCATGACAATACCGCTCGGGAGCATCAGAAGGATCTCACGGTGATCGCATGATCGCATGGGATCAAAAGATCCCATGCGAACATGCGACCACCATAGATCTTGAATCTATGGGGCCACATGCAAACTTCATTGACTACTAAGAAATAGACACGTCACCACCAGAGGACCCACCAGTAGCTAAGAAATGACCAAGATAACACATCAGACCCACAACCCACTGAGATTCTCATCGGATGGTTGTCGCATGATCGCATGGGGTCAGAAGATCCCATATGAACATGTGACCACCATCGGATCTTCCCTACTAGCAATGGTTATGAGGAATTGGGACCCACCTAGTCGGAGTTGTGCACTTGTGAAATGTTGATGCCAAAGGAAGAAGTGTGAAACATGAGGGGTTGAAAACACAAAGGGTTTTCAGACCGAAGATCAAAAACATAGAGGACTTTTAGACCGAAGGTTGAAAACATGCTAAGCTTTTAGACCAAAAGGTAGAAAACACAGAGGGTTTTTGACACTGAACTTTTTTTCCTGGAACACAGTCGCAGTAGCGCACAAACAATTCCTGCAACATTAAAACTTGAATAACTTCATAGGTATTGTGATTTAAGTGATGTGATCTAGATTGGGGCATGGTGAAACATTGAAGAACATGGGTTTCATATCATAAAGCATGAAACCTTGTGGATCAACCTCGCATGTGAAAAAAGTTGCAGCAAGGACCTAGACAGTTGCAGAGGCCAGAATTGAAAGATATGAAATTTTGGGCAACATTTTGGTGACTACTATGGGATGTCAGCCTGCTAGACATGGACCAGTGACCTTAACATATCCATTGGGCATAGGAATCATTCAGGAACACAAAACTTTGATAGAGACAAAACTAAACTAGCAAGACAAACTATGCACGGGCACTTCTTGGAAAGTAGGAAACTACTCCAGAAAATAGGGAAAGAAAATAGGGAAACCTAACCTAACCTAAACTAACCAGTTCAGAGACCTGGTTTAAATAAAACCATTCACTGGTTGTGAAAATTAGCTACCCATCCTCATTAGGATATTTTGCATTGGACTCATGAGGATAGCTACAAGGATGTGAGGCACATAAAAATTTGGCAAATGAGGATGCACTACCTCTGCAAAAACAAGATCAAGTTCACTCACCTCAAATGGATCACATGGAGGTGTCTCAGTGAACTCCTTTTGGGCCAAGTATCTAATGGGGCAACCTCTTGAAAGTCTGAAGGCAGGACCTTCCTTGATTGCTTCTTCTTTATCTTCATGGTTACCTTCCATCATGGACAACCATGTCAACTCCTCAACTATGGTCAGGGAACCGTCATCCTCCATTTTTGAACAAGCCACGAGCTCATTACAAATAGTATCCATACACAAGCCTCCTATGATGCTTCCCAAATAATCCTTGTCAAGGCTCTGGTTATCCTCCGCACATTGGGAAGTCTCCTCCTCAAAGATGAGATCAAGCTCGTGAATCAACATATCCTTGGGATCAATCTCTTCTAGTTGCTACAACTTTACAAAGGTGGCTATGATCACATCTTTATCATCCTGCTCAACAAAACCAGGCAAATCATCTAACAAGCACAAGGCATCCTCTTCTATATCAACCTCCTGTTGATGGTGAGCCTTTGGTTCTGATTGACCTTCACCCATAGGTAATGACCTGGTCTCTTCTTCATCAGCAACAAAGAGGGGAAGCTCATCAAGAAAATCAACCAAGAGCTCAGGCTGAGCATCAACCTCCACCTGCTCACCTTGCTGTCCCACTTTACCACAGTCATCATTCAACACTGACACCTTAGATGTCCTCTCCTCTTGATCACATGAAAGTTCATTCTCCACAGGTCCTCACTCTGATACTAGACTAGTATCTTTGAAAATACTTGGCATCTAACAACCAAGAGGCAGAGTCGATTGGGGAATCCAAATCACCTCATCATCCTAAGAGACCAAAGGGGTCTCTTGGGATAACTCACTTCTTTGAATAGGCTGCTCTTGTAGAGTGGTGGGCTGCATCTCAAGCACAGGCTCTTGAAAAGAATTTTTTGCCTTAAAACTTGGGATGTGAAATTGAGGGGGCTCAGAGGGAGATGCAGAAGGCATACCCATCTTGAAGCTTGGAAATGAATGCCTTCTTTGCTCTTCATGTGTAGGTTCTTGTGACAGATGGGCCCTTCAGCTTGGAATCTTAGGCCTAGGAGCCTCTTGTTGAGCAATTTGTGATCTTAACCTTGCTGTCTCAATTTTAGCTCGGTGTCTGATCTCTTCTTGAAACTCTCTTACTTGTTTCTCATCAACAAGAACCTCTGTTATTTGGTAAGGAGCTACCCCTTGCTCATAGCTTTGGGCTTCCATCTCCTGGTAGGGAGCTAACTCCTCATAATAACTATGAGCCTCCTGCTCTCTCTACTCCTTGATCTCAGACACTTGCTTAATCAAATCAAGCAATGCACTCTTTGCCTCCTGCATCTTCTTGAAGTCTGAGCTCAGAGTCTGCATCTATTGCTGAATAGGCTGAGAAGGGGAGGGTGGGTTGTAAGCATGATGGGGAAGCTGGCTTTTCATTTTTTGTTGTGCCTCTTGTGCCCATGATCCATCTTGTCGGAGGGCCCTCTCACAACTTTGCACAAGGGAAAACTCATTTGGGGCATACCAGATATATTGATACCCTTGAGAAGTATAATAGCTTGGGGTAAAAGGAGGCTTTGGGTGGCTTTGATAAGGCTAGGAACTAGCCCATTGAGCACTATTCTCATAATAGGATGGTGAGTAACCTGACTGTCCATAGTAACTTGACATGTCTACTCATGTATTTAGCTGGAATTTTGAAAATGGAGATTTGAAACACACCAGCACTTGACCCTTGAAACTAGTAGACTTTTTAGAGTCACCAGATATGCAGAAAATGACCTCTTCTAGGTCTGTAGCATGCTACCAGCATATCAGAGATAGCATACCTTGAACATGAATCTGAACTTCAGTCCCACCAGGCATGCTAGAATTGTTATACACTAAGTTTGCACCTCTGGTTTCAAGCTCTCTTGGTCTTGATAACTCAGTATAACATGGGAATCATCTCAAGGTTGTGGGACCTTTACTAACTGAGATGAAACCTCTAGGTTCTAGGCTGGTTCCTCTTGGATTATCACCTTAGTTTTCTCTTAATAGGAAAGTAAATCTTTAAAGGGAAAGGGTTAGAAGGAGTGCATAAAATGGAAATGACTGAAAGCAAACTACCTACTAGGTGATGCACCGAAATGAAATGAATATAATACACTGACCAAACTAGCATGAAGGCTCTCAGATCTAATAGAACACAATCTCTCTAAACAGGCTTGCATAAGTATTTCATAGGAGGGCCTAGACATAACACAACCTATGACCTGCAAGCAAATGTTCTCTTTAGCAAAAGGGCACAGGAATGAGATAGAATGAGAGGGGGCTAAAGAATACCCATAAACTCACTCAAATTAGATCATACACAGTAGTATACATATAAGCTGAAAGAAAGAAGGGATCTGGAACTCTGAGATTTCTCTAACAAAGCCAGCATATCATATTCAAATAAGAGAAATGCAGACAAGTGAAAGACCAGGGGGCAGAACAAATGCCATAGATAGCCTCTATTGAACCTACAATGTCAATGAAAGGTTACAAGCTGTAAGAGCAAGAGGGTAGAACAAATGCCACAGATAACTCCCTAAGAAAGAGAAAAACTCTTTTACAAATTGCAAACTCTAAGATTCAAAAGCTCCAAAAAACAATATATACATCCTCAACTGCATGTAGACAGGAGTAAAAAATTAACCAGGGTGACGGATTTTACAATATAATAATAAACCCTAGGTCAAACAAGACTGATCATAAAAAGGTCTCTGCAATATCATGGCTGATTAGACTTCAAGTTGTGTGCCCATCCCTGTACTACATCACCTACAGATAAACAACCTAGATTCATCAACTTTACTGCACAAGAGGTCACGCCATGAATGCTAACTAGTACCCTCCTGGGACAAAGAATTGACCCTTAACGGCTAGCTGGGCCGCCTCATCATTTTCCCTTAACTGCGCATGTCCTGCAACATCAATTTCTTGAGCTACCCCGCATTTGCAACATGTCCTCTGTAGAAGAAAGCCCGCCAAAACTAGCCACACCACTTTGAAAATGTCATTGGTCGCATGATCGCATGAGCCCAAAAGCCTTCATGTGATCATGTGACAAGCCTCATTGAATCTACCACTCTGCCACGCAAGACACCTCGAGTCTACCAAAAATTTCAAACTGCTGGCCAAAAACCACGCCCGGGATCTGACTGCAAATCTAACCCTTGGCTTCACCTCAGGTTCACTTTCCTTCTTAGTCGCCAAGTCTCTTAATGCTTTCCTTAACCTCGATTCTATTCAGCGACCATGCAAAACCATCAACCACACAACCGCACTCCGCACACCACTTTACCAATCCCGGGCCCACTTTGCTTTAAAATAACGTTGGTCGCATGTTCGCATGAGCTCAAAAAGCCTCATGCGATCATGCGACAAGCCTATTAGAACCTGTCATCTTGCCACATAAGACATCTGGGTTCAACAACTTTTCTACCTGTCAACCATGTGGACCAACCGAAAACCAACCACATGTTGGTCAGACCCATGACAATACCGCTCGAGAGCATCAGAAGGATCTCACAGCGGTCGCATGATCGCATGGGATCAAAAGATCCCATGCGAACATGCGACCACCGTAGATCTTGAATCTACAGGGCCACATGGAAACTTTGCCGACTACTAAGAAATGGAGACATCACCACCAGAGGACCCACCAGCAGCTGAGAAATGACCACCATAACACATCAGACCCACAACCCACTGAGATTCTCATCGGACAGTTGTCGCATGATCACATGGGGTCGGAAGATCCCATGCAAACATGCGACCACCATCCGATCTTCTGCACTAGCAACGGTTATGAGGAACTGGGACCCACTTGGTCGGAGTTGTGTGCTTGTGAAATGCCGATGCCAGAGGAAGAAGTGCGAAACATGAGGGGTCGAAAACACAGAGGGTTTTCAGACCGAAGATTGAAAACATAGAGAACTTTCAGACCGAGGTCGAAAACATCCTAAGCTTTCGAACCAAAAGGCAGAAAACACAGAGGGTTTTCGACACTGAACTTTTTTTCTTGGAACATAGTCGCAGTAGCGCACAAACAATTCGTGCAACATTAAAAATTGAATAACTTCCTGGGTATTGTGATTTAAGTGATGTGATCTGGACTGGGGCATGGTGAAACATTGAAGAACATGAGGTTCAGATCGCAAATTATGAAACCTTGTGGATCAACCTCACACGTGAAAAAAGTTGCAACAGGGACCTAGATAGTTGCAGAGGCTAGAATTGAAAGATATGAAATTTTGGGCAATAGGTCCCAATGATTATTTGCAATAGTTTGTATTTTTGGTTTTTCTCTTTAAACATTTTTGGTTCATTTCAACACTACCGTGTTATATTTTTTGGTTACTTTTTGGGTTTACTTGTTATGTCCTACAATTTTTTATTTGGATAGTTTGTTTCAGATATGTAATTAGATTTGAGAATTGAAATGAAAGATTAAAATCATGACAAAACTCATTCATGTTTGTTTGGGTTGAAGTTTTCCTATGTTCCACTCTTTGATTGGTACATGTTATAAACTAGAAAAGTTAACACTTGAAGCATAATAGGTGTATGCTTGACAAAGACATGTCACCTCTCAATTTATTTTAACATTATTATTGTAGAAAAATGTGTAAGGCAACTTTTTTTTATGGAATTAAAAAATGCACAACATAGATTGAAATAGATGAGAAAAATAGAATTATATTATTGTTGGATTAGACTACTAGTTTTAATAAAATGATAGGATGAATGTGACAAAACATAGCATCTACTACTTTAGTTTTCTAGTTTATTATTTTAATAAATATGAAAAATGTTATAAATATTTATAATTAATTAAATGTTTTATCATGTTTAAGTTTATTCAAAAGATCCATTTTAACATAACTTAATATCCATGAGAATTATTTTAATAAATTGTTACCATATTTTTTTTTATACAAAGATAACATATAAATGTCATATATTTTAAATTTTAAATAGTTTTATCTATCATACATATTAACTTTTAGATAAATAGAAAATATATATATATATATATATATGAGAAAGGAAGAAAGCAAATGTACATCATTTCTAAGATCAATCCCGATTAAAAAAGTTTTGTAATAAATATATTTAAAAATTCCACTTTAACATTAAAAAATTGATCATGGGCCACAATGTTCCATAATAAATAAATTCACAAAATCAACTTTAACATTTAAAAAATTGATCATGCGGGGCCACTCCAACGTAAATAGTGGCACATTGAAGTCTTTTCTTCGAGAATGCATGTGGATAGAGTAACCGCGTCTTGCTATGCTGCATCAAATGATGGGATTCTATTTTTCAGGCAATAAAATAGTGTTCCTAGGAAAGCCAAATGAAATAAGGATCTTGCTTGCGGATAATATGGATTTTTCACCGCTTTCTTGGTAGGATGTGCTCCTCACCACTTGTTCATTGTTATTCTGCTTTTCTCTATGGAGAAGGCAAAGTAAATCAAAGTTTCCTCTTCCTCCCGGACCTCCTTCTTGGCTTATTGTGGGAAACCTCTTTCAGTTGGGAAAGAGGCCTCATGAGTCTATGTGTGCCCTCTCTCTATGATACGATCCATTGATTACTCTCTGTCTAGACATGAAAACAACAATGGTTGTCTCCTCTCTGTCCATGGAAAAGGACCTCCTTAAAATGCATGACCATATCTTCGCAAGGCAGCCAGTATTAGAATTAGTCAAGGTCATTTCCCATCACAAGTCGTCGTTAGTTTGGGGAGAATACTATAAATGAAAAGAAAAACAAAATGGAGATATGAACAAAAGATACAAAACATAAGGTGCACAAATATTTATCATGGTTTAGAAAATTTTTCTACATCCACACTTAAGCAGGGGAATCCTTTATTAATCAGATAATACAATACAATGTTACAATACAACAGTTGAAGAGTATAAATAATTCTCTAATCAACTAAAGAAGAAGTTGAAAAGATATTAACAAGTGGAGGGAAAAGATAATAAGGACTTTTGGGCTTCACACCCCCAACAATCTCCTACTTGAAGACCAACTACTTATGTAACAAATCCATTCCTATACTTCGATTCTTGCCATCATATGCTGGAAATGTTGAGAGAATCTTGACAAAACTTGAACTTCTCCTATGTGACAACTTTTGTTAAAGCATCAGCTGGATTCTCTTTGGTGTCAATCTTGACAATTTGAAGCTTTCCTTCTTTAACCATATATTGAATATAGTGATAACACAAATTGATATGCTTAGAGCGACACTAAGATGTATGATGTTTGGTCATAAATATTACACTGCTGCTATCACAGAATATAACTTAAAATTTAATCTCCTCAATCCCAATTCTTTGAACATAAGTTGTAACCATACCATCTCCTTTGCACCCTTAGCGAGAGCCATATATTCAACCTCTTCTGATGATTGTGCAATTTTATGTTGCAATTTAGAACCCCAACTAATAGTTGCCCCCAAAAATGTGAAAACATAACTGAAAGTAGATCTTCGTTTGTCTAAATCTCCACCAAGATCTGAATCTACGAATCCTTGTAATCGTGTCTTATCTTGCCCAAAATATAAAATAAAATTAGAAGTACCTTTAAGCTATCTTAGGATCCATTTAACAACTTCCCAATGAGGTTTACCAGGATTACTTATAAATTTGCTTACTACTCCCACTGCATGAGCAATATCTGAACGAGTAGAAATCATAGCATACATGATACTCCCAATTATAGTGTATAAGGAATGTCTTTCATGAAGTCTTGATCCTCTTAAGTTTTAGGACACAAATCATAAGACAAATGGAAATGAGAAGCTAGATGAATACAAACCAACTTAGCTTCTAATATACCAAATCTATCCAATACCTTTTAAATGTATTTCTTTTGAGATAACCAGATTTTCTTCTTTTGTCTATCCCTTAAAATAGCCATCCCAAGTATTCTCTTGGCTACCCCCAAATCCTTCATGGAAAATCTAGTAGCTAATTATTTCTTTAACTCACGAACAATCCTCATGCTAGTGCTGCTTCCTAGCATATCATCAACATAAAGTAGAAGTATGAAAAATTCCCCATTAGACAACCATTTAAAATAGACACATGGATCAACTTTGGAGCATACAAACTGATGTTCAATCATAATCTGATCAAACTTTAGATACCACTATCTTGGGGCTTGCTTAAGCCCATACAAACTTCGCTTCAATCTGCAACAAAGGTGCTCACCCTTTTTGACAAATCCCTCAGGCTGCATCATGTACAATTCTTCACTAACATCTCCATGTAGAAAAGTCATCTTCACATCCAATTGTCCAAGCTCGAGATCCCATGTTGCAACTAAACCCAAGACAACTCTAATAGTGGTCATCTTTACTACTGGAGAAAAAATCTCATTGAAATCCACACCTTGCTATTGACCATAGCCTTTAACAAGCAACCTGGCCCGATAACAAGTTCGGCCTCCATCCTCCTCTTTCAATTTGTAGACCCATTTATTCTTTAGAGTTTGCCTATTACGCAGTAAGGGTACCAAATCCCATGTGAGCTTGTCCTGTACCTCCTTTATTGTTGATTCATTTGCAACATTGAACTTGACACATTGTCATTTAATGAAAGAAAAATTGTTGCCTTGGCCTTTTCATCAAGAGATTCTCAATCTTCGTTACTCATTGTGGTGGGCTTCTTTGTTTTTCCCCCAAGTGCAAGTGAAAGACTTTTCTTAATCAATGACAATTGCATCTGTATCTTCCATATCCCAAAATTCTTCCCTGAGAATTTTTGTACCTTCCAATCTTCCATAAATTTAAAAATTCTTTACCAAATTCTCAATCATAGTTCAACCTGTTCTGATACCAATTGTAAATGAAAAGAAAAATGAAATGGAAATATGAACAACAAATATAAAACATAAGGTGCACATATATTTATCATGGCTCGGTAAACTTGCCTACATCCACACTTAACCAAGGGAATCCTTTATTAATTAGAGAATACAATACAATGTTACAATATAGCAGCTAAAGAGTATAAATAATTCTCCAATCAACTAAAGAAGAATTTGAAAAGACATCAACAATTGGAGGGAAAAGATAATAAGGACTGTTGGGCTTCACACCCCCAACAAATACAATCCTTATTAGCACCATCTCCGACACATTTCAGCTACTCAGCTCTTCAGCCCGAAAAGACTCGGAGCTCTGCACCACCTCAGAAGAGATCAAGTATTTCACACGATCCGACTCATTTTCGATGATAATGGAAATGTTGTGGATATTGGGCGGATGGTGTTCTGCACGTCACTGAATTTTTTGGGCAACATGATCTTCACCATAAACATCTATGATCCCCACAATTTAGCTTTTGCGAGGCTCAAAGATAGCATGTGTGAAATGATGAAGCTCAGCGAGTGCCTAATTTGGGTGACTATTTTCCATTTCTCAGATTCCTTGACCCGCAGGGCTTGTCCTGTGAAATGGGAAAGCATATGAAGGCCATGTATCAATTCTCTGATGATTTCATACAGAAAAGGCTTGCCACCAGCAGCCAAAGCGGTGAGTGTAAGGACTCCGAGAAGGATTTTCTGAATGTTTTGTTGGATTCCAGAAGTGAAGATAATATGTATCGTATTGGATAAATATGTCATAAAGATGATGTTTAAAAACAATAAAAAACTAGTTAGCTCCAAATGTGCTTTTGTGAAGACTTCAAATATAGACATTATTGTTGAGTTAGAATGAGAATAGGTCACAAATTAAGTTGAAATAAAGAGGATATTGTTGAATCTTGTGGTCTTAGGAGTATGTGTTAACAAAGAAATACATAGAATGAAGAAAATCATATATATTCATGCACCAATTTCTTATATTTGTAATACCCCAAAAATGGGCTATAGGTTCATTAACCTCATACATCAACAATTCAAATGAAATCGACATCAAAGTCCTAACCTAAGGCACATTTGAACATCATCGAATCCTAATTGATTATCTCAAAATTTTGCATTGGGAAATATTCCTAGTAATATTCCTAATTATCTTAATTATATTTAATTTAATGATTATTTGGTGATAAATCCTATTTATCCTAAAGTTTAATTAATTGAATATTCTAAATATTTAATTAATTAAGTTTAATTCTACCACTTAATTATTTAATTTAATTTAATTATATTTATTCCTAATTATTATTATTTAAATTTGACAATAAATCAGAATTCCTATCATTAATTGATTAAATTCTTATTTAATTAATTAAAGCAAGTTGTCATATTTAATGATATTATTTTTGAATAAAGTTTGATTAAAATAATTGATTAACCCACAAATCAGTTATTTTTAAATTTAAAATTAGTTAAGTTAAAGATAAATCACTTTATTTATTTAATTAATTCATATTAAATTATGCACAATAAAAAAAGAAGTCAACTAGAAATCAATAGTCAAGTTTAAATTTAAACTCAACATTCAATTGTGAGTTGAAAATTGAACTAAACTCTATTTGGAGTTAAAAAGTTGTTTTTACATGATTTTGCATGTTTTTATGGATTAATTAATATTTAATTCTTGTTGACACAAAAATCAACCTGAGTTAATCAAGAGTGATTTATGGCTTTTCTCATGCACCTCCAAAGCCCTGGATTTCTATAAAATTAAGGCTCATCTCTTCACAAATCATCCACAGAATCCATAGAATCCACAGAATTTGCATATTTACTTTGGCAAATTGACATCAGAGGAATCATCAAGCTTCTGGGGAATCAGTGTTTTGTGAGATCAATCTTGTTTTCAATTCATTCTAGTTTCATATTTCATATCATTGTTAGCTTAAATTGCATATCATAGATCAATTTCATCTAGCTTAGAACTCATATCAGATTTTTCATCATAATTGCATAGAAAATACAAAAATATAGACTGATTTGTATTCATTTCATATCTAGATTTTGCATTCAAATCCTTCGTTTAGGTGTCGTCAAGGTCACTAATCTCAGTATAATATGAGAATATATACTCGCATCTACTAGAAGGCAGTAAATCACTTGGTTAGTTTAGTTTTTCATTTATTGCACGATTTTGATTTCAACTAACCTCTAATGTTTTACTAAAGTGTTGTGTCTACAGATCAAGTACAAAATTCACACACACATTTTTGGCACCCACCGTGGGGCAACCCACCTTTACATGCTGGTTTTGGTTATTTTTTTGGAGCTAACTCCCTTGTGCAGATTTACTTGGAGACTAAAATTCTAAATTTTCAAAGAATTAATTTTATCTCCCAAACGGCTTGGAATTTTGGTCTGAAATTTTTTTTTAGGTTGGAGACATATCAGGGAAGCTTTGATTAAAAATTTAGAATTTTTTGAGATTTTTTGAATTTTTAATAATGTTTTTTCAATTTTTCATAAATAATTCATTTTCATCACAAATCAGCATATTTTTTGGAAATTTTTATATTTTCGGAAAGCTATTTTAATTCTACAAGGGGTCCATTCTTTGTGTTTTAAATTTGGATGCAATATAATAACTCAAATAGTCAATTTACAAAAACTGGTCTATTTTGGTAAAATGGGTCTCTAGGGCACAAATGAAGAGATTTTTCTGAACTTTTTACATTTTTGGAAAGCTCTCTATTTTTTAGTAGGGGTCTCTATTTTTGTGGCTGAAATAGTATAAAAAAAATTAGATCTTGTTGACTAGGTCAAATGCAACAAAAAGAAATAAAATTTTTGTGATGGGTATGCACTTATTTTTCATATGATTCAATGCATGATATGAGTTGTCATTTGGATTATTTGCTTGTTATTATTGCTCCTAAAAGTTGGTTTTTAGATCTAACCCTAGGGTTTGCATAAGTGGAATATACCTTGCATATCTTGTTTGCTTGTTTGCTTGTTGGCTTGTTGGAGAGTTTGTGGCTTGCTTGCATGGAAAAGCTCAACAAAAATTGCTAAAATAGGTAAAATCTACTAAGCGCATTGCGAGGAACTTAGGTATTCTATTACATTTGATAACACTTCATTTTGGGACATAAAACAAACTCTCTTGTGTCAAGCTTGTGTGACTTTTCTTGCTTTCATATCATAGACTTCATTTTGGTCTATAAAACAAAACATAGATTTGCTTTTCACATATCTATTATATATAGTAAATAGGCCCTATGAACACTATTCATGGCTCTTGAGAGAGTGGATTTCCAGTGAAACTCTTCTCAATTAAGGAACCCTTGTAGGTAGGAAGGATACTGAGGGAGTCTCACATTCCACTAGATCCGTGTGTCTTCAACTTTTGATCGAGGCATTCTCTCTCCGAAGAGGTTGATAGATCATAAGGGGTTGACGTCATAGATCTTTGTGAGATAATATTGGTCTTAGCATGTCGGATTAATCTGTCTGCTTTGTTTGGGTTAAAAGTGAAAAGGCTAGGGGATTATGCTCTACTTCCTTTTTGAATAGTACCAGAAACCCAAATCCTTGAATCTGGAACCAGTCTCCATGTGGCATATCTTGTGAGTCACCTTTAGAGAGGGTTAACCATAGTGGACATTCCCTTAATTGGGTCAACCATGTTGACAGAACCTCAAGCGGTAATAGCCATTTTCACCGTGGTAGTGACACCCGCTATATAAATGTCCTGTTGGAAGAAATCTCCACAGGTGTGGTCTCTTGTTGGGCTGTCAGATCTCCCTAGTAGATCCTCAAGATTAAGTTCTCAGATTGTGTCAAAACCCCGGTGCACCTGGATTGGAGTTCACCCTCTTGGATCATGAAAGTTGCAAAGTCAAACCATTACTAAAAACCCTAGTGAGGCTAAATTTTCATTTTCTAGGAATATGTGCGTTATTGAAAAACTTTTTGGAACATACACAAGTAGTATTTTTAGGGATTAGCACAATAAGTCACTATTGCTTGTTCATGCGCAAGGTTTCTTTTTCCCTTGTTCATTGTTTTTAGATGATTGCTTGCTTCCCTTGCTTGCTATTTTATGTGCTTGATATGTTCTCGGTTGCTTAAAATGAACTGTTACACAGATCTTCAAAATTTTACATAACAATCTGATACTGAAACACTCAACAATTGCAAAATCTAAGCAAAAATCCTTTTTTGGTGTGAGAATTGAATATTCTGTCAGAGAACAGCTAGCGTTGTGTCTCAAAATCTATGTCTTGAAATTTGTACCTTGAAATCTGTGCCAAAAGTATCAAACTATCCTTTTATCATGCGAGATTTCAATTTTTTGAGTATTCTTTCGCGTGAGACAACACATTCTCGTGTGCAGCCTGGTACTTCCTCACGGGAAATAGCATTCTCTCGTGCGAACCTATCCTAAAATTTGCAAAATAGAGAGCTTATTACTATCAGTTGGTCAACTTTCTGTTAGATCTAAGTTTTGTCTGGGGTCTATATGCCTATTTTCCTATTGCACATTGTCTAAAACTGCATATCTAGAGTTGAGAAGCACATCTTGGAATCTATCAAACAAATCACTGTGTCAGGAACATAGCAACAACTACTGAGAATCCAATCATTTTCCTAGAGTGGCCTTTTGAATCTGATTTAGCCTTCTATTCTATCAATTTGAGTCTTTTTCATCTTGTGTCAAAACCTTGTCATAACTATCAATCTTTAATCAATCATCAAAACAACTAAGTGTTGTGAACTCATGTACGCTATCTTTTGGGAATCCACCCATACATCCAGGGCACAGTCTCCTTCATTTATGTCTAATCCAAGCTTCAATCAACCAAACCTTGATAAGGTTGCGTTATTTGATCTTATTGAATCAGATCTTTCTCTAGTTGTCTTCATCACATTATTTTTCTTTATCCAAGGTTAATGGTGGAAACTAGAGCTTCCTCTCACAAGAAATCTAGGGAAATATCTCATACTTTACCTTTGACTCACATAGGTCCAACATTTGAGCAACTCTTCAATTCTGGTCTTTATGAAGACGATGGTGCTGGCAACCTTCGATTAAAAATTGGTTACATTCCTCCTTCATCAACTCATGGAGGTACCCAACAAACCCCACATCAATCTATCCTAGGTAGAACTCCTACCATGTCTCAAGCAGGGACAAACTTGGGCTCTTAAAGAGCTCAATCTCAACATGGTGCAGATCAGGAACCCACACCTAAAGAAATTGCTCAATATCAAAATGATGATAACTTCAAATGAATGATGAAGCATTTCTTGAAAGAAGCATATTTTTTACAATTAGCTCATCAAGGAGCTAAACTTCCTCCCAACTTTAATGTTGAAGATATCATTACACATGAGGAAGAAACTCCACTCACAGCTATGATGAAATAGATGCATGCCATGTAAGTCAAGCTTAATAACCTTGAGAAAGAAAAGGAACCCAAAGAGTTCTCCATGGAGACCCTATGTCCTTTTCTATTTGATAAAGAATTCTACATGCCACCATTCCCAAAAAGAGTGGAGATGCCTAAGTATGATAAGTATGATGGACACTTGGATCCCCAAGATGATGTCAAAGAATTTTGTACACAATCTATGGAGTTCATGCACAAACCAACCTATCTGATGTGTCTCTTTCCTCGATCTCTGGGAGGAGCATCCATTCATTGGTTCTCTCGATTACCTTTTACTGTCAAAAATTTTGAGGAGTTGATCAAATTGTTCTATCAGCAATAATCCTACAACATTCAACATCCAATCACCATGATTGATATCTGTAATCTCAAGCAATTTCCAGGCGAACCATTCTTGACATTTCTCAAAAGATGGAGGAAGAAATTCTCTCTATATGCTAGGCCTATTCCAGAAACTGAGAAACTAGAAATCTTCATCAATAATCTTATCCCAGAAATCAACTACCCTTTACAAATGCAAGATTATAGATCTTTTGATAAGATGGTAGACAATGCAATCAAAATTGAAAAAGTACTTGTGAAAAAAGGAGAAATCACATTTCAAAAGGACAAGTACGAATCATGATCCAGTTCTAAAGACAAGAACAAAAATTGGAACAATAATAAAGGCATTGTCATAGATGGTGTTGTTGATACTATCTGTGCCCCATCAAAGGCACCAACTTTCAATCTAACTATTGGCACCCAAGCCATCAAAGCTTCAGAACAAAAGGTGTCTGAACCATCTCAAAAGAAGCTAGAGTATAAAAAGTGGTCCGTTGCTAATAAATGAATGTTCACTCCTCTTGGAGAATCTTTAGAATCAGCTATGAGAACTCTGCTAGCTAATAACATCATCTCTTTCCCTGAGATCTGACAATCCGATCCAGATCCTAAATCGAAATGGTGGAGAGAGAATGAATTATGTGATTTCCATCGGGGTAAAGGTCACAAAACTAATAACTACTTACGCTTGAAACATACTAGTCAAGATCTGATTGATAAGGGAGATATCACCATTGATAATCATAAGAGCAATAATGATCATACAGTATTCACAGAACCATTTCTGAAACATGGTCAAGAAGTTTCATCTTCTCAGCCTAATATGGGGGCAAAGGTCAATTATGCTTACCTTGGAAATAATGTTGTTATCAATATGGTTGAACCTTGTCTCTCTGAACATTGCAATGTCATCACAATTGTGTGAAGAGATAGAGATCATCCTTCAGCTAATGTAGTTACTTGATCACAAGCTCAGGTACATCTAAACGTACAAAACCTAGATTCATCAAACGTCCCTAAGATGCCCTTCAATCTTTCTTTCGCTTCCAAATAGAAGGTTGTTTCTAAATATTCCAATCCTAAAGATACAAGGCCAACATCTTATAGCATTGTTCAACAACTTCAACACACTAATGCAAAAATCTCCATGTTTGAGTTGCTTTGGATATCTCCAGCTCATAGAGCTATTCTAGACAAAGCTTTGCTTGGATCCAATGTTCCTAATGACCTTGATTTAGATAGGTTCCAGACTATGGTTGGACATCTTACATCTTCGTAATATATCTCCTTTTCAGAGGAAGATGACAACTCCTTGAGTCACCCACATAACCAGCCTTTGCATATAGAAGTCTTGATCCAGAACCGTAGAGTCAAACGTGTGTTGATAGATGGAGGTGCTGGTCTAAACATTTTTTCTTATAGCTTGGTCACACAATTGGGATTTTCAGAATTGGCTATTGATCCTAGAAAGAAAATAACTATAAAGGCCTATGATGAGCAAGAAAGATCCTCTAAAGGCACCATTGTCTTACCTATCAAAGCAGGTCCAGTTATCAGAGATACTATATGTCAGGTTCTTGATCTACCTTTGGCTTACAATATTCTTCTAGGAAGACCATGGATACATGAGATGAAGGCTATTCCTTCTACATTCCACCAATGCTTGAAATTTCCTTATGAGGGAGTAGAGGTCACTATTCCAGTAGATATATCCACCACTTACAATACATTGAAGGAGAGTGTAGATAAACTTGTGCCTAATAACAGAGAATCTGCCATTGAGCCACCTAAAGAAGCATCCACATCTAAAATGGAAGATCTTGCAAAAGAGGTTAATATCAAAGAAAATAGTATGGGAGAATATACTATGGAACCAGTCTTATCTTTGACATCTCTCCCTATCTCACCTAAGTCTTATGGCCAATCTTTGAAACAATCCAAACCAGATTCTAAAGAACCTCTTGAGGCATATAAAAAGAATTTTGTAGCAAAACAAGTCTCCAAGCAAGAATTTGAAGAGGATGAAGCTGTGCTTGCATGGCTATACAAAGATGAATCTGAATCCCATGATATTCAAACTATTCACTCAGCAGTACCAAAAGATCCTTCTAAGTCATATGGCCCAGGAGATAAATTGATAGCTAAGATGGGATATCTAGGTAAAGGACCTCTAGGAGTCAGAGGAAAAGGTCTTGAGGCACCTATCCCACATACTGGTAGAGAAAATAAAGACAAAGTTGGCTTAGGCTTTAAAAAGAAACCCTTACACCTCAAAGGTAATTGTTCTCATGTCATAGAGCAGATCGCACGAGGAGAACCTCTTCTTAAGAAAGAAGAAACATAACCATTAGATAGTGATTCAAACAACTCGGAACTCATCCCCTATGAAAAATTACCTAAAGAGATCAAAGACCTTCTTGATGATAAAGATGATCTAATCAAAAGAATTAATGTAGTAGAAACACAAGAACCTACTATTAATCAAGAGATAGTTGCCACACAAGAACTAGCTAATCTCAAAAATAATCAAGAAGAGGAAGGTGGTAGTTATTCTAAGATAGATTCTCATGAGTATGAATTCAAATCAGAATTTGAGGGTAACCCTTCTTGGGGTATTCATCCCGACTTTACTCATATTCTTAGATTTCCTACAGGCATAGATGAAGAATCTAATGACTATGAATGGGGAGCCATTCCAGAAGAAGATGAGCTTATTACAAAGAAACATGTTGATGTTTTTCACCAATATGCACCTAAACCCAATGTAAGTCTAGAGAGAAATGATGAACCTATCGAGTCTGATCCACCTATGGCTGAATTGGAATCCCACAATGACATTGAGCCTATTCACAAATTGAATGTCTTGAGTTGTAATATCACCTTTGAACTTGAGTGTCGGGTTAGGACCAATGATGACATATCCATATCTGTAAACACTATATCCCAATCTTTCCCCACTTTGACTATCCAATATCCAGACCTTATTTATCAAACCTCCACAAATCCAAGCCATGGTATTTATACCTTCCCGAATGACTATGCCCTTGCTTTCTATTTCAATGCAGTTGAGCCTATGAGTACTTCCATTAGTGAGCTGAGCGTTAGCATGATGGAGTCAGACATCAAATATCTCAGTCAAAAAAATAAGAATAACAATAAGAATAAAAAGAAAAGGAGTTATGAGGGTGAAAACCACTTTGTGGCAGTCTCAGAACCTACAAAAGTAAAAATAAAAGATGTATCCAAAGGTGAAAACCTCTTTGAGGCACCTAAGGATGAGATATTTGATGTCCTTCCAAATCATTTACATGATAGATCTCCAGTTCTAATTGAGCCCACTCAATCTATCAATTTGGGAACAACATAACAACCACAGTTGATTCATGTGGCACAATCTTTATCAAAAGAAGAGAAGCAAAAATTTACAACATTCCTAACAAAGAAGAAGATCAACTTTGCATGGAAATATTCAAATATGCCATGGTTGGATCCTAATCTTATAATGCATCATTTATCTATAGCTCCAAATGTCAAACTTGTCAAGCAAAAGTTAAGAAAGATGCATCCTCATGTTGCACTCTTGGTGAAAGCTGAATTAGAGAAGCTCCTGAAAGTCGGATTCATCTGAGTTATAGACTATGCAGAGTGGATCTCTAATATTGTACCTATTTCAAAACTAGATAAATCAATCAGAGTGTGCATAGACTTTAGAGATGTAAATAGAGCATGCCCTAAGGATGATTTTCCATTACCGAACATTGATATGACAGTGGACATGACTGCGGGCTTTGAGATGTATTCTCTAATGGATGGCTTTTCTGGATATAATCAAATAAAAATTGCTCCAGAGGATCAAGAGAAAATTGCTTTTACATGTACATGGGGCACCTTCTGTTGGAATGTCATGCCATTTGGGCTTAAAAATGCTGGTGCTACATATCAAAGAGCCATGACATCTATTTTTCACGACATGATGCATAGGACTATGGAGGATTATGTTGATGATACTTTAGTAAAATCTATGCTTAGAGCTACACATCTAGATGACTTGAGAAAGATACTAGACAGAATGGAAAAATTTAGTCTCAAACTAAATCCTAAGAAGTGTGCTTTTGGTGTCACTTCTGGAAAGCTCTTAGGATACATAGTTTCAAAGCAAGGCATTAAAGTTGATCCAGCTAAAGTGAAGGCTATCATGGAAATGAAACCTCCAAAGAATATTAGTCAAATGAGGACATTGCAAGGAAGAGTCCAATCTATCAGAAGATTCATATCACAGCTGGCAGACATATCACAACCTTTTACAAAAACATTACATAAAGGTGTGACCTTTGCATGGAATGAAGAATGTGAGAACAACTTTAACCATATCAAGAAGTATCTATCAAATCCACCTGTCTTGATGCCTCCTATTCATGGAAAGCCATTGATCTTATATGTCTCCGCTATAGATACATCACTGGGGGCATTGCTTGCACAACATGATGAGAACAAAAAAGAAAGAGCTATATACTATATCAGTAGAACATTGGTTGCATATGAGAAGAACTATTCAATGATTGAGAAATCTTGTCTAGCTGTGATCTTTGCATCACAGAAACTAAGACATTACATGTTATCTCATACCACACATTTGGTAGCCAAGATTGATCCACTCAAATACCTACTAAGCAAAGCTGCCCTCATAGGTAGGTTGGCTAAATGGGTCATGCTCTTAAGTGAATTTGACATCGAATATGTTGAGAGAAAAGCTATCAAGGGACAGGTTATTGGTAATCAATTAGCAGATGCACCTATGATTGATGATACACCAATGCAAATGGAATTTCCAGATTCCTCTATCATGACTCTTTCTTCTAGAGAATGGCAGTTATTCTTTGATGGTTCCTATACACAGAATGGATCTAGAGCAGACATATTGTTCATAACTCCTCAAGGATACTCAATCCCAAAAGCATTCAGATTAAAGTTCCCTTGCACAAACAATATTGCAGAATATGAAGCCCTTTTGAATGGTATGAAAATAGCAATCAAGTGGAGGGTAACAAAATTACACATTCATGGAGACTCACTACTTGTTATCCATCAAGTCAATGATGTGTACCAAACTAAAGATGAAAAGCTCATTCCTTACAAAAGAATGGTAGATGATCTAAAGAAGTATTTCATATCTATCACATTTGAGCAAATACCTAGAATGGAGAACAAGGCTACCGATGCAATGGCAACATTATCCACTTTATTACAGTAGCCTGAACATGAGCTATGCTATGATTTCCTAGTGGAAGCACTATCTTATCCTGCATATGATTCCCCTGAAACTTGCATGATCTGCACTATTGTTGGTCATGATTCATCCAGATACAAAAACCTATTTTCCTATCTCCAAGACCAAATCATTCCTGATACCTTCAACCGCCATGAAAAGAGATACCTTATCCGAAATGCCTCCCGATATGTCATCATTGGTCATGATCTATACAAATGAGGTCTAGATGGTACACTACTTAGATGTTTAGAATGAGAAGAGTCTCAACATGCATTAGAGGAAGTCCATGATGGTATTTGTGGGTCACACTCAAACGGTTTAACACTAGCTTGAAAACTTATTAGGGTTGGGTACTATTGGCCTGAAATGGAGAAAGAGGCTATCAAGTTTGCTAAGAATTGTCAAAAGTGCCAAGCGCATGGCAACTTAATTCATGCTCCAGGGAGGGATCTAATTCCCTTTACTACACAATGGCCTTTTCATCAATGGGCCTTTGATCTTATAGGAGCTATACATCCTCATTCTTCTAATGGACATACCCATATAATCACAGCCATAGATTATTTTACAAAATGGGTCGAAGCAGTCCCTTTGACACAAGCAATTGGAAAGAAAATATCTATGTCCATATTGAACTATATCATATGCAGATATGGGATACCTCATTCCATAATCACACATAACGGTGGACAATTCAAGAACAAAGACCTAGATGATCTATGTGCCAAATTTAAGATCACACAACATTGGTCTTCTATCTACTATCCTTAAGGGAATGGACAAGCAGAGGCTTCTAATAAAAATTTATTCAAAATCTTGCATCGTACAGTTAATAAAACAGGAAGAGACTGGCATCTCATGATCAATCCAGCTCTCTGGGCTTACAGAACAAGTATCAGAACACCTATTGGGGCTACACCTTTCACTTTAGTTTATGGGTCTAAAGCGGTACTACCTATTGAGGTTGAAATCTCATCACTAAGAATCAGAATGCATGGTCTAGTAACTGATGATGACTACAAAGTATCTAGGTTGCAAGAACTTGAACTACTTGATGAGCATAGACAAGCAGTGTATGATCATCTCAGAGTATATCAAAAGAGAATGTCTAGAGGTTACAACAAGAAAGTCAAACATAAAGAATTTTAGGTTGGTGATCTAGTCTTGAGAGAGAATCCTAAAAATCAATCACATAGAGAACGCAAGGGGAAGTTTGAACCCAATTGGCTGGGTCCCTTTGTAATCACTACTACTTTTGGCTCTGGTGCCTATCAACTCTCAACAACTGAAGGAGAACAACTTCGAGAACCAATCAACATTCTCCATCTGAAGAAATTCTATGCCTAAGACATTCAATGTATGCTAAAATATCTTGAAAAAATCTTTAAAATCTGCAAAAGTCCTGAAAAAAATGAACATCTTGGTGAAAACCTAGCAATAGGCGCCTTGATGATTCACAAAAAAAGTAAAAAATATCAAAAATATCAAAAAAATTGAAAAAATGAAAAATACAAAAAACAAAAAAATGAGAAAAAGAAAAAAGTGCCTTGGTGAAAACTTGGAAACAGGCACTCTGGTAGAAAAAATAGAATCTCTGCCAAGATGGTGAAAACTCGGCAAACGGGTGCCACTTGTTTCAAAACACCCCATCTATCAACACAATCTTGGTCTTTCCCAACTTTCAGTCTTGCTTTAGTTTGTACATATCTCCCGGTTTGTTTTCGCGTTCCTGTTTTCATTAAGTCAGTTTGTACACCAATCAACTCAAGCGTCTGTATCCTATCAATGCTTAACACTTGGGGGAAATCAATGTCATATCCTATGGTCTCCAGTATACTTTAGATGTGTCATATCCAGTCAGAGTCCTTTGAAGCTATATATGAGTCAGTCAGTCAGTCTCCTCTCTAGAAAGGATTTTGCATCTACAACAATGCAATCAACATCAAACACAAACTGAAAAAAATCTATGCTTTTCACATGCTTTTATCTCCTTGTATGCTTACTGATTCGCATTGAGATTTTTGCATATTATGTTCCTTTGAGCTCTTCGATGATGTCCTTTACAGGATTTAGAGAGTGATGACTAGGGGCATAATCTTTTCTTTGTCTTTTGCTTGTATGTGAAAATCTAACAACTTTAGAAATTCTGGATTGATATGGTGTCTGACTGTAAGAGCCTCTACCTCGAATTGGATGGCCATGTGTACTTCAACCATTGATACCCAAAAAATTCAAGGAAGTTTGATCTAACTATTATCTTTTTGAGTGAGTTCTTTCTCCTATTGTGAAACACGATCTTACCTAAGGATGTGAACGATAAAGGGTCACTATGGGTAATTCACATTGGATTTAGAATAATCTCTTGACTATTTGATGTGTTTGGACCACAAGGCGTATTCAGGTCATCACAACGTTTATGTTTTGATGCTTATACAAATTGCTATATCAAAATGGACATGATATTCTGATCATCCTGGCATTTATGCCTTGGTGCTTATATCTAATTTGACATTCCGAAAATAAAATCAATATTCATATGTCCATGGTTTCATAATTAGTGGGTGTTGTATTGATTCCTATGCATACAAATCGATATTCACATGTCTATGGTTTCATAACTAGTGGGCATTGTATTGATTTATCCGATTACCTAAAAATTCAATGATGAGAATGACCGACACATGATCAGTGACTAGGTCCTAGGTCTTAGGTTGCATTTCATATGCCACGTCTCTTTGCATTTTTGCATGTTTGCATGATCTCACAGTGGTTGGCTAAATTTCAATGCTTAAACGATTCTTCAAATCGCATCTTCAAATCTAACAAGAGCTGAATCTCACATGAAGGTTCCTCCAACAAAACAACAAGTAGGATCCTTTTTCAGGATCAAAATCAAAATCTGAGATCATTCATATTTTTAACTACTTGCATAATCCACCTTCAATCATCACAAGAAATCCAGAATTCAACTTAACTAATTATCTTACATCAAACTATCAAAATTTCAACTTGGTCAACTATGGTCAACTCATGGTCAAACCTAGTCAAACTTGGTCTTTAGGACCTTCCAACGATGCAGAATGCATTTTTGAACGTGTTTAACCACTTCTTAAATCAATTAACATGCTTCTAACCTATCAACGTTGACTTTTCTTGTCAAATTTCAATTTTCATCTTGAAGGGGGCATGGTATTACATATCATTCAAAGTCTGTAATCTAATTTGAAATCATAGCTTTATGGAAATCATATCTTTCCTTAGTAATCAAAGACAACAACCACGTCTAGTTGCTGATTCATCAAAAGACCTCATCGCTCGAGGCAAATCAATCATCACTCGGGGCATATCAAATTCATCGAGATCCATATCAATCTAGTATTCTCTTAATCTTGTAAATTGTATCAGTTTTGTAACTATCGGTTCAATTGTGTTATTTAGTTGGTTCTTCAGAAACTAAAGGGTTTGGATGTGATACCAATGTGATTCAATATAAGGACAATCGGGTCTGGAATCGGTCACTCACTTCTTTGCAATCATAAGGTTCAGAATCAGGCATTTTGACACTTTTTTGCAATCATCGGTTCATTTGCTGTTATAGTTAACATTATCTTTGGTCATTCAGGACCTAGTATCTTCATATCAAATTTTTAATCAGTTTCTGTTTCATATCAATATCAATTTCAAACATCAGTTCAACATCATACACAAACTATCTTTGAACCACTGCGCTTCGCACAGTAATTCAAAGAGGGGCAAAATGTAATACCTCAAAAATGGGCTATAGGTTCATTAACCTCATACATCGACAATTCAAATGAAATCGACATCAAAGTCCTAACCTAAGGCACATCTGAACATCATCGAATCCTAATTGATTATCTCAAAATTCTACATCGGGGAATATTCCTAGTAATATTCCTAATTATCTTAATTATCTTTAATTTAATGATTATTTGGTGATAAATCCTATTTATTCTAAAGTTTAATTAATTGAATATTCTGAATATTTAATTAATTAAGTTTAATTCTGCCACTTAATTATTTAATTTAATTTAATTATATTTATTCCTAATTATTATTATTTAAATTTGACAATAAATCAAAATTCCTATCATTAATTGATTAAATTCTTATTTAATTAATTAAAACAAGTTGTCATATTTAATGATATTATTTTTGAATAAAGTTTGATTAAAATAATTGATTAATCCACAAATCAATTATTTTTAAATTTAAAATCAGCTAAGTTGAAGATAAATCACTTTATTTATTTAATTAATTCATATTAAATTATGCACAATCAAAAAAGAAGTCAACTAGAAATCAACAGTCAAGTTTAAATTTAAACTCAACATTCAATTGTGAGTCGAAAATTGAACTAAACTCTATTTGGAGTTAAAAAGTTGTTTTTGCATGATTTTGCATGTTTTTATGGATTAATTAATATTTAATTCTTGTTGACACAAAAATCAACCTGAGTTAATCAAGAATGATTTATGGCTTTTCTCATGCACCTCCAAAGCCCTGGATTTCTATAAAATTAAGGCTCAGCGCTTCACAAATCATCCACAGAATCCACAGAATTTGCATACTTACTTTGGCGAATTGACATCAGAGGAATCATCAAGCTTCTTGCGAATCAACGTTTTGTGAGATCAATCTTGTTTTCAATTCATTCTAGTTTCATATTTCATATCATTGTTAGCTTAATTTGCATATCATAGATCAATTTCATCTAGCTTAGAACTCATATCAGATTTTTCATCATAATTGCATAGAAAATACAAAAATATAGATTAATTTGTATTCATTTCATATCTAGATTTTGCATTCAAATCCTTTGTTTAGGTGTCGTCAAGGTCACTGATCTCGGTATAATCTAAGAATACATACTCGCATCTACTAGAAGGCAGTAAATCGCCTGGTTAGTTTAGTTTTTCATTTATTGCACGATTTCGATTTCAACTAACCTCTAATGTTTTACTGAAGTGTTGTGTCTACAGATCAAGTACAAAATTCACACACACAATATTTTCCTATGTCATCAAGCAATATTACAACTTTAATATGTACAAATTCATTTTAGTTTGTCATGTTTCTATGTTTTATTTCAAATTCCCAATTTGATGGGCAAGGTGGATGGTAGCAAAAATTGAGAAGACTAGCTTTATCCAACCAACTACATTTGTTTCAAAGTTTAGTTCTTAGACATTTTAACTATAACCATTTTGCACATATCCTACAATTAGTGTTGCATGAAATCATATTAATATATAAGGTTGGGTTCACCCCTATACTAAATTTTGAAAACACTACAATCTCCAAAATTAAAATAATTATTTTTTATTGGATGTAGATAATTATAGAAGTAGTTCAATCATGTTACATAGATGATTATGATAGCATTGTGAGAGAGCCACCAAAAAATGTTGCCTTTAAAAAATGTATAAAATAGAGAACTAAATTCTCCAAAACAAGTCATAATTGTACAATAAAGTGTACATTTCAATTTGTAAAGGCTTAACTAGGTTCATTCTATTAGCTTAGGCAATTATGAGCATTCATAAATTTTGTTTCTTGAAGGATTTTAACCTATTAGTTGTTTATGAAGACAATTTATATTTAATTTCATATAAAATTGTAACAACCACAATGTTAAAATTTTTACAATTGAAATATCTCTAATTTGTAATGAATTTTAGTTTGAATTGTAAAAAAATAATATTTAACATTTTATTTATTTAACTTTAATTTTAATAGTTTCTTTAATATGTTAAAATTTTATTTGAAATTTGAACTTTTTTATAATTTACTTTAGTAATCTAATAATTTTTATGTTTAAAAATGTTTTCTATTATTTATTATTTATTATTAATTTTTTAAAACTTATTTTTACTTATATAAATTCATATTAATATTTTGTATTTTAATTCATGTTGGTGTATTTCATTAATTAGTTAGGTTTTTAGTTTTAAAATGCATATGTAAACATTTACTTTTATTGGCAGTTTTGATCTTCTATAACACCTCTATAGCTCTTTTCCTCTAATGCTTGGCATTATCTTGAATGAATAATACATCATCTTTAGCTCTTTTCCTCTAATGCTTGGTATTAGAGAACAAATGTTCATGTGCATTTGTGATGAAGAGAGGATTGAAATAGGATAAAGAGCTGGTGAATAACACATGCTAATGTGTGAAGAGTTGAACTTGCACAAAATCCTGGTGAATGAGTGATGAATTTTCTTTTGAATTGTTTGCCATTAGAACATTGGTTTCTTCATTTTTGGATGCATCCAGCCCATGAGATCATGTAAAATAGCTGGATGAGAATGAAGTTTTTGATCTCTTAGGGCCCATTTGGTGCATGGAATTAATTTAACCAGAATAGGCCTATTCTAGAATAAGGACCTATTCTTTGATTAATTAATCCTAAAAATGAAATCTGGAATAATCTATTCTGCATTTGGATCCCATAATGTGGAATTGAAATAAGGATTATTTTTCATTTTTTTAATTAATTTGAACAATATGTATTTTTAACTTATTAAAAAATTATAATTATAAAAAAAAATTTCTTACAATTTTTAAATTTTGAACTTATCATTTTTGTTGCTGATTTTTTAATTAAAATATATATGTATTTTTAACTTATATATTTTTAAATTAAAATATGTATTATTAAATTTTAAAAAATAAGATTATAAAAAACTTTATTAAAATTTTTTAAAAAATATATATATATATAAAAAAAACTTATAAAAAAATAAGATTAGAATCCCTTAACCGTTCATGCATGGACCTGACGACTTATACATTTTGTTCTAATTTTGAATCCATGAAAAGCTTATTCTAGAATAAAAAATGAATTCCAAGTTTTTTTAGAATTAATTAATCCAAGCATTAGCCCAAAAATGGGGATTAATTTTCTAATTCAAGAATTCAAAAAATGACCACAAACGATGAATTACTTAATTCTCACATTAAATAATGACTATTCCAAGTTAATACCAGGAACCAAATGGGCCCTCAGTGATCCACATTGAATATCAGTATTAATCAATGTTGAAGTTGGAGGCTATCATGGTTGGCATGAACTACACTGCCTTTATAGAATGACTCAAGGGTAAAGGAAGAGATGTAGAGAGCTGAGCTATTTACTCAAGCCCTAATTTGATGCCTTGTACAATTTCTTGTTGTTTGAATTTAGTCTTTATTTTTTTAGTTTGTCTGAGCATGTACATCCTTATGTAGATCTATAGACATCTTTCCTCCAGTAGCAAGTTGTGTTGAACTAGGAAGAGCAAAGGATCGACTAGAAAGGGACTCAATTCGTAAAAGACCATATGATCATCTCTCGCTAGGATGAATCTCCCTTGTTATGGGATTTAAAATGTTAGTTAAAGATGATTCATATTCAATGTTCATTCCTTTGGTTATAAAACCTACAAATATTTCAAGGAGTTGGTTGAAGTCGTGAAAGAAGCAAAATTATGTTGTTGCCATTCAACATATTTCTACATGCCTATGCAAAGCAAAAGCAATTATTTTAAAAGTGAAGTAGAACTATGTTGTAAAATTCAAATGTGAATAAAATTTAATGATATATGGGAGGCACATTTTTAGAGCTATGTGTCCATTTATTTCTTTATAGGGCAGTTTGAAGAATCATGGTAAAATTATTTGATGTAGTTTAGATCATTTGGAGTAATAAGGATATCAAAATTGAAAATTAATTATTATTTTCAAATATGAAGGGTATGAATTTATCACATGGAAAAATAAAATACAATTACTTTTAATTGTAAAATATTGGTGGCACATTATGAGTGGAATTGTTATCTAAAACTACAAGATTTAGATGAAGCAACAAAATGGACAACTAAAGATTGTAGGGCCATGACATTAATTAGTCTTGGTTTATTATATATGTATTTGCATCACATTGATCTAAAAAATACATCAAAGGAAATATTGGATGATTTTAACACTTCATTTGATTCATGAGCTTCAAGTGCCAAATTGTCCATAAAGTAGTTCAATTGTTTGGATTAAAGATGAAAAAGGGAGACAATATTGTTGAAAATATATAAGCACGTTTCATTCTATCCTTAATCAACTTGTAGGTTTAATCTCCAAAGTTGGTGATGAAGATCCCAAGGTGATCTTACTATGTAGCATCCCTTCAATTTTCTATCATATTATTTTTACATTGAACAAAATGAATCCTAGTTTGAAAATTATAATTTCTTCTCTAATTGATAAGGAAGTAGATTTGATTAGAGTCATTTAAAATGTGAGAATAGTGATACTAAGTTTCCATAATACATATATTGTAACATTAAGAGCTAGTTCACCCTCTCCCACAATCTACTTCCAAATTAATATGTAGTATAGAGGAAACATTTAAAAGAGACAATTCATACATATAGAGATTCTTAGATATTCCCAAAAGGCTTTAAGTTTTTTATGACTAATCATATATGGCTAATAATAATAGGGATTACTAGGTAGTAGGGAAGAAAGTCCTTAGATGCTTGATATTTAAAGTATCATAACTTGGTTGGAAAAATGGTACTTCAAGTGATTTTAAGTAAACCTATATAAGTCGAATAGGTGACTCATAATCAACTTATAGATGTTTCATAAATTAGTTGGACCATATTCACAATCATGTTTGAGGTACTTACAACTTTAATCAGCCTAAAGGGGTACTATATAAGTAACTTGTAATAAACCAATAAAGGTCCTATGTATCATTTGTAGCTCTTTGTAGAGATCTAAGGATATGAATAGTTTGATTAGGTAGGAGATGTTTAAAATAATTTTTTTACTAGTTGATATGAATTTAGCCTATTTAATGGTGTAGCGAGGTGGATGAGTTAGAGACAAGTTGACATTTATTTGTCTATCATAGAGGTAAAGTTTATTGCAATTAGTCATGTCTATAAGGATGCCATTTGACTTATGAGACAATGTTCAATCATGGGACTCAATTCAGCATTTTCTATAGGCAATTACAATAGAAAGAGTGATATCATGAACTGTGGGTCAATGAGTTTGACTTGAAAACTACACAATTAAATCTTGATAGAAACATCACAAGAGTAAGATTAATTTAGAAAACAAGGCCATACCTTCCATGCAATGATGAAACATGGGTATATCTTTACCATTTTTCAAGACATGGTTAATGTTGGGAGAGTGATGATAGATAAAGTTGAGACTTTGTAGAATGTTGTATGTGTATTGTTAAATCTAGTGAACACACAAAAGTTTAACGATTGTTATGAGTTTATGGGCTTCTTGACAATGTTGAAAATATCCTTTTATTCTTTTTTAAGTTTTGACTAGTGGGAGAATGCTAAAAAGGGGTTTCAATCTTGCACTCCAACATTTTTTATTTATTAATATTAATATTTATTCATTATATAACCACATGGTAAAGTAAGTGTTCTAATATGAGATGGGATTAATAATTATGTTAATTATGTTGGAATGTGTGTAAGAAGACATAGTTATAAGTTAGGAACCGATTGAAAATGACAAAAACCTTCCTCATAGCTATAAAAAACTAATGTATTGCTTCAACCATTCATTAAATTAATTTTTTTTTTAAATTTCTCACATGCTCCTACTATAATGAGGTATCATGGTCAACAAGGTTGATTGTGGGCTCTTTTTTGGCACTCGTGCTCTTTGACACCTACGAGAGGAAATTCTATGTGGCATGCGAGAAACACTACTATATGACTCAACTCTAGTAAATTCCTTTGGCTAGCTCTCACTATTTCTCCGAGTCATGTGAAAACCAAAGAAACTCAAGATGATAATAATAAGAATGGTTGTTACTTTCCTATGAATAGTCCAAATCCCACTAATCTATGGAAAAAAAATGGATGGCCAAGATTCTACTCTTCTTCTCTCCTCTAGCACTAATTACATAATCACTTTATTTTATATTTTTATGTTCTTGACTAATATACAATTTAAAATTTAAAGATGTGACTATTTGTACCTTCATTTTTGTGAATAAATATTTATAAATATAATAGTAATAAACACATTAAAAAATATATAATCTTACATAAACTTTAACATATAATTTATTGCATTCATTAAAAATAAGTAATAAACAATGTTTATAAATATAATAGTAATAAACACATTTAAAAAAAATATAATCTTACATAAACTTAAACATATAATTTATTGCATTCACTTTATATCATCAAACTTTGCTGGGAAGTATTTCTCCTCAAGTACTTGTAAACCAAACCAAATCAACAATAGATAACCAGTATAAGCAGCTGCTAGCAACGAACCCTTCATAATATTTTGAACAAATCTACTTTATATTTATGCATTGTGAATAGGTACATTTAGTGGCCCATAGATGGAGCCTTGATGGCCAAGTGTTTAAATAATTCGTCTACATTAATTGACACTTGAACATCTATCATTAAATACTTTCCTTGACCACTAGTACAGATGATGTGGCAGACGTGGCATGGGGATTGCCTTTAACTCTTCCGTCTTCTTTAAAGTAATCCCAAAATCGTCCGCCATGTCCATCTGCTCGCAGCTCGTTCCGTCTGGAAGTACCCACTCAAATGAATGAATTAACGAAGCCAAAACCAAATTAACCATACGACTTGCCAATGGAAGCCCTGGGCAAATTCTTCTCCCCGCTCCGAATGGAATTAGCTCAAAGTTCTGTCCCCTGTAATCTATCTTGCTCTTTTCGCCCTCTAAGAATCTCTCAGGGATAAATTCTAAAGGCCTGTTCCAAATTGCAGGGTCCCTCCCGATTGCCCACACATTCACCATCACCTGTGTGTCTTTGGGTATCACAAACCCCCCAATCACACACGAACTCTCAGCTTTGTGGGGAAGCAGCAGAGGAGCGGTTGGGTGCAATCGGAATATCTCTTTCACGGCTGCATGCAGATAAGGCAGATGGTCTAAATCAGATTCTTCCACTCTTCTATTGCAACCTACTACTTCATCTAATTCTTCTCGAGCTCGGCTTAATTTCTGAGGATTGCGACAGAATTCCGCCATAGCCCATTCTATTGTCGTAGTAGTTGTTTCAGTACCGGCAACAAAGAATTCCTGAAAAACATACCCCAATTAGGCATCTAACTAATACATCATAAGAAATTTATGATGATTTGGGCATTCCAGTACTTACAGCTATCAAGGCTCGAATATCAACAAGAGTGAAATCTTCACTTCTCAAATCCAGCAGTACACCCAGAAAATCCTTGTTCGAGTCTTTCGGGTCGAGGTTTTCACTTGCCGAAGCGAGCCTTTTATGTATGAACAAATCCACAAAGTCATACATATCCTTGAAATGCTTGGCCGTCTGACGGCACAACCCCTGCGGATCGAACAACCGGAGAAACGGGAAAAAATCAGCCAAATTGGGCGTTGCGGAAACCCTCATTATCTCCCAGACGGTATCTTTGAACCCTGCAGAAGCCGGATTGCGGGGATCGAAGACGCTTGTGCTGAAGATCATGTTGCCTAACAAATTCAGAGACGTGCAGAACACCGTCCGCCCCATATCCACAACCTTTCCCGTGTCCTCGAAAATGAGTCGAATCGTGTGAGAGACCTGATCTCTTCTGAGATGTTGGAGAGATTCCAGTCTTTTGGGGCTGAAAAGCTCAGCAGTTGAAATTCGTCGGAGATTGCGCCACTTAGTTCCGTACTCGCCAGAAATTAGAGAATGTTTGTGGTGGGAAAGAGATTTTAAGGCTTCTAACACCGTCCGCCCGGCAAAAATGTGGTCGTAGGTTTTGAGGACTTCCTTGGCCATGGCCGGAGAGGAGATCACCACTGTTGTTTTCATGCCCAAGCGGAGGGCCATGAGTGGGCCGTGTTGTCGAGAAAGGGCTTCCAGAGACTCGTGAGGTCTCTTCCCCAGCTGGAGGAGGTTTCCGAGAATAGGCCAAGCAGGGGGTCCAGGAGGCAGAGGAAGCCCTCTCCTCCTCTGTCTTCTCCATAAAAGGAAGCAGAGCAACAGTGAACCAGTGGTAAGGAGAACAGAATACCAGGAAAGCTGTGGAATCTTCATTTGAACTATGAAGACGAAACTTCTGATTTCGTTTAGTTTTCAACTGTAGGGCGAGATTCCCGACGGAGATCGCAGCGGATCAAAGAGTAGACCCTTGGCTATGCAGCAGATTATTTGCACATAATATGACTGTTTGTTGATATTTATTAATCCGACTGAAAAGTAAAAATGTACTTGTGTAACTTTTAGTTTATATTTATTACAAAAAGTAGTGGCGCTCGCGGCGACAGCACTGTTATTGACTTTTCCATTGATGGCCGAATAAAGTTTGAATTTATTAAAAGAAGTAGTGGCACTCGCGGCGACAGCACTGTTATTGACTTTCCCATTGATTTCCAAACAAAGTTTGAAAATTTGGAAGTGGTCATTTTAGATTGGATTGTTTGGTAGTTTACGTTTACATTTTGAAATTTATAGTTTTTATATTGTGGGGTAGTTGTTACAATCAGGCTTTCATTATGTGAAATTTTTTAAGATTATATGAATAGACTTGTTAAGATTATTTTAAGATTATATTTTGAAATGATATTTAAGAAAACTACTTAAAAATAAGCAGCAAATGCCTTCATGCATGGGGCCATCAGCTCCACATATTATACTTCAAAAAAGTTGAGTAGCTTCTAGCAGAAATACACTAAGCAACAAGATGGGGACCTGCCCTAAGGCTGAGGTCTCATAGGAGGGGGCTTCCTTAAAAATAGTGCTAAAGCTACATGAGGATTTTTAGGAATATTTTAAAGCTAGTAGTCCTATGAATTTTATTCTTCAATTCAGCTCAAATATTTAGCCCCAAAATTTAAGGAAGCTTTTATCTTCTAAAATTTATGTACTAATAAAAAATTGTGTTAAAATAATTAATTTCACTCCAAAATCTGACACGTGGCAAAAAAACCTCTGGGGCAATTTCCATCATCATCCCATTTTCACTTACTCAAATTTTAAGATCTAAAAAGTAGGGCTCCTATTTTCTAGCAAGAGATTTCAATTAATCATGTAGCCTTAAAAAAATAATTCTCATGGCACCTGCAACTCCTTAAAAATATCTAGCTTAAGCCCTCTAGAAACCTAGCCTAAGAATGGTTTACTATTATATTCCATTACTCACCATGCCATATATAGAAGCTTTTTATTGACTACCGTAAATGGATGACAACGTAAGTTTTGATCTACATTTCGTACAGATCTAGATTTCTCCTGGTTAATGTAATTTGAAATTATTATCCGACCTAATAGAATTTTAAATTTTATTCAATCTAGTATAATTTGGAATTCCTATTTGGCGACTTGCAAAATCTACACACATTCCAAAATACTCTAAGAAGTTTGAAGACAAATTTTGAAAAAAGATTGTGATAAAAGCTGCCAAAATGGGTAAGCAGTTAAATCTTTGAGATAAATTTCAATCTAAGCTAGATTTTGGACTTTGTATGATTTAGTTGATTTCTCTCATTATTTGGGCCTTTTTTGCCATGGATTTCGGTTGCAGATGCATGATTTTTATTCGATTTTTTTAAGGCTTGGTACATTAATTTTTTTCAACATTTTAAATCTTTTTTTGTCCAATATTGTAGCAAATGAGATAGAGATAACGGTAAATTTTTGGTTAATTCAAGCAATATTTTGGAATTGTTTCCATCTTTAGTGATTTTTCTATTTTTTAGTATTGTGTTTTCATTTTCTATTTTCTAAGAAGGGTTCTTTCTAAGATGCAGTTCTGATCTCAGTTGTTGACAAGTATGATGTGTAATTTTTATTGCGAAATTGTTTAGTTATGGGATTTGAAAGCTTGACTTCTAAATATTTTAGCCATTTGAATTGAGACAACAGAAAGGAATATAGCAAGCATTCTATAATCATTTGAGGGATTTAGGAGGCTTAATATTTTTATTGCATAGCCCACTTCGAGAAAAAAAATGATTTGTATTTTGGTTTCTAACTTTGATATATCCTTCTGAGGATTGGGAAGGAGTTTGTACTATGAAATTTGATGGGGAAGAAGCACAAATAATGCCCAGTTTCAACAACAATAGCCTAAAAGAGCTTTAGGATCTGATCCCACAAGGAGAATCCTTACATTTGTATGAGGATTAGGACACACACTGTTAGATGTTTCCCTCAAAACTGTTTAATAACTCAAGCATGCCAAAGATTTTTGAACCTTTTGGTATGACAGGACTCCAAATATTTAGAATTTGTGGGTTTACAGAGTGGATAGAAATGTTCTAGGGAGAAATAATCAAATACAAATTTTGTCTTTTTCTTATATATTCTTTAATTTAGCAATGTGCACCCATCTTGGAATTAAATGGACAATATTCCAAGAACTGTAAATTCAAAATTATTAGCATATCATTCTTTGTATTCCTACAATCTTAATGCAATTCAGTGGATAATGTTCATAAAATAGATTTTGATTTTACACATATTGATATTCTCTTTCAATATTAATCATAAAGAAAATACAATAAGGAAAATTAAATAAAAACTTACATCAAATTTAATATAACATAGATTGTTAATTCATTTAAAAAATTTAGTAAAAAAAACTTGTAGAACTTGAATTAATTTGCACCCAAAAAGAAAAATAGTATGGAAATATTTTTTTTAAGTAAAAGGTTGGAGCCGAAATAAATTTTATTAATATTTTTTTTACACCTCCATTCGATGTGGGCACTGGTAGGAAAGAATGGAGGGAAGAAAACATTTGGTCTCACCCAGACCTTGGATCTTTATAAGAGCTACAAATGATACATAGGACCTCTATAGGTTTATTAAAAGTTACTTATAGTACCCATTTAGGTTGATTGAAGTCGTAAGTACCTCAAACATGATTTTGAACATGGTCCAACTAACTAACGAAATATCTACAAGTTGATTATGAGTCACCTATATGACTTATATAGGTTTACTTAAAATCACTTGAGGTACCATTTTGGAAACCAAATTATTATACTTGATATATCAAGCATCTAAGGAATTTCTATTAGAGTAAAGAATTAATTTAATTACATTGATTAAATTAACTTTACTACCTCTTAAGATTTCACTTTATGCACTTGCATTAGTCATTTAATAATTAAATCTAATTATTAAATGCCTATTTACCTATTAGGGTTTCCCATTAGGTTTTACGATCTCCTTCCATAAGGATTGATCCATGTATATTTTTATTCAATTCTTTTGGTTGATAATAAACTTTCATATTGTCAGAGCAAACCCCTTGTTTGTTTCCTACAGATTTCTTCCTTGTGACAGTTTTTTGCATGCAAGTTTCTTGGGCTTAATAGATTTGTTTTTCATCAAATCTTACATAGTATCATAGATGGATATGTAGTAGCTTATTCATGTTTGAAGGAAAAAAAGGAGCAAGGGTTTGACAAAAGAAATTTGGGATTTTTTGGCTAATTTGAGAGCTTTTGGTTGTAGTTTTCAGATCTGGTATTCTTTGCAGAATGTTATTTTTTGTTTGTAGCACTTTTTATAGGTGCATGTAGGTGAAAGGAAATTTTTTTGAGGTGTCCTTCCTAGTGCCATTTATAGTGGTGTTCTTCCCGGTGTCATTTATTAGACTTGCACCTTATTCCTCTGACCATTGTGCATGAGACGACATCTGCATTGGCAGATCTGAAAAGGTAGAACTTCAAACCCCTGCAAGGACCATACTTTGACTTGCAATATTTTTTACCTATGATTTCTATCCAGATCTATGGTTATTTTCATTAGAAAAATTCAAAGGTACACATGATACTCATTTGAATATTTTTTTCTCTCTCATTGTAAGAAATATTTTCCAGCTTCTAGGGTTCGGTTTATTGAATTGTGGGGGGTGTTTTATTTCTTGTTTTCTGTAATTTACTTCAATAAATTTGAAATTATATCTGAACAAAACCCCTTCTAAAAATATGGCCAACACCTCTTCTTGTCTATAAATTCTAACCCCTCATAACTATCACACATGGAAATCCCTGATGACATGGCTTCTCTGGTCAAAAGGGTTGTGGTCTTGTTTAGATGTAGTGCAACTAGTTTTACAGAGGCCTTTCGAGGTCACGCAACATCGATGGATGAGGTAATGGGGTTGATTACTTACATGTATCAGATAATCTACAATTTCATCTTGATGGGTGCAATACACCTCTAGCTATGTGGACCAATCTTAGCGTCTTGTTTGGTACAATGAATGAGTTCAAGGCACTTCAGATTGAGGCATAGCTTACCTCTCTTGTACCAGATCATTTTCCATCCATTGAGGACTTCTTGATGAAGTTCAAGCAGCAAAGGTCTTTATTATAGGGATGTGGAAAGACTAAGAATGACACAGAGTGTATCTACCTGATTCTATCAAAGCTTCGAGGAAACTTTCAGATTTTCTCCTCTACCTTAAACTCTACCATGGATGCATTGGGTCAGAGATTCCAGATTCCCACTTTTGAGGTGTTCTATGATCGGTTGACTAGAGAGCAGGCCAAGCTCACATAGTTGGATTCTTTATCTGGAACTAAGAACCAAGCTTTGGTTTCTCAGACTTCTAAGGGGACATAGAAGAAGAAGAAGAAGAAGCCCAAAATAGATGTAGTTGGTAGTGAGCATTCCTCTAAGCCACCTAAAATAATAGAGTCTAAGAAATCCACTCCTAAGGGTAAATATTCTAAGTCTGGTGAATCTTCCTCTAAGACTAAGAAGCTCACAGGTGAACCTTAAAAATTTTGTGGCAAGCAAGGGCATCTAGTTTCCAGGTGTTCGAAACGTCTTGAGGCTCCAGAGGAAGCCTTGCAGCAAGATAGTATTTCTTCTCTACAACCTTCACCTACTCCCACAGGGAAAGGCCATGCTCTTTTTGCACAAGCATTATCTTCCACTAATACATAGATCATTGATTCAGGTGTTTCACACCAAATGACAAACACACCTAGTTTGGTTACCTTACTTGGTCAGAGTGCTACTACATAGATTGTAGTTGGTGACTTAGCACAAATTTCAGTTATAGGTTCTAGTATTGTTTCATTGGATGGTGGCTCTCTACAAGATGTTCTTTTGGTTCTTGCTATTTCTATGAACCTCCTGTCTGTCTGTCAGATTTTCCATTCTGGTTCTGGTAAGATAGTTGAGTTCTCACCACATGATGTAGTTATTCGAGACCTCCATGATCCTGATTTGGTTGTTGCTACTGGGAGTGTTGATTCAAAGTCTCACTTATACAAGTTTGATGGCTTTGAGAGCTCTGATTATACATGTGTTTCTCTTGTTTCTCATGTAGACACAGTGAGCAAGCTTTGGCATGATCATTTTAGCCATGTCAACTCCAGATATCTACAACAGATGAGTACACATGAGTTAGTGATTGGGCTTCTTCAGATCTCTTCCACTGATGGTGTTTGTTGAAGTTGTGCACTTGGAAAACATCATAGAGATCCTTTTCAGATAGGTAGATCCTCACGTGCTAAGGCATCACTGGAGTTGATACATAGTGATCTTATGTCCTTTTTCACTCCTTTTTCTGGTGCTTGTTATGTGCTCACCTTTATTGATGTTTTCTTTGGATGCACATGGGTGTACTTCTTAAAGTACAAATATGATGTCTTTGATTCATTTTGAGTCTTTAAGACATTTGTGGAGAAGTAGTATGGTCTTTCTATCAGGTGGATACACATTGACAATGGGGATAATATGTGAATCAATATTTTCATGATTTTTGTACTAACCATGATATATTGCATCAGTTGACAGTTCCCCATACCCCTCAACAAAATGGAGTTACTGAGAGAAAGAACATAACATTACGGGAGATGGCCAATTGTATGATACAGTCTCGAGATATGCACGCTTCCTTTTGGGTAGAGGTAGTGAATTGTGCCAACTACATTCAGAATTAGATTCCTGATAAGGAATTACAATATTTGACTCCTGAGGAGGCTTGGTCCCATGTCAAGCCCGTTGTTTCTACATTTCGAGTGTTTGGTAGTGAGGCTTGGACAATTATTCCAAATTCTCAGAGGAAATCCATGGAGAGGAAGAGCCAACCACTGATATTTGTTGGCTATTGTGAAGATATGAAGGCATACAAGTTGTTTGATTTTGATTCTAGAGAGGTCTTGTTTCGGTGAGATGTCCAATTTGATGAGCGCTATCCTTAGATGGAGCCTCCATCACCATCTTCTCCCTCATTTACTAGTACTTCCCCTTCTCCTCTTCAAGATTATATATCCTTTGAGGATGATTTAAATGATGATCCACCTTCCCCTCCTCCACCAGATATTCTGTGAGTGCCCAAGTGGGCTCATGATACTGTCAGTGTTGCTGGTTCTTTGGTAGGAGATCCTTCAGATAGCTGTCGTACTCATGCTCAATGATTTGGTACTGGTCTTTTGAGTCATGCTATTTCAAATAATCCTCATAAGTTTTTAGAGATGATAGGACATCTTGAGTGGGATAGGGCCATGGATGAGGAGTACTCTTCTTTGATGAAGAATCACACTTAGGATCTTTGTACTCTTATGAAAGGAAGAAAGCTAGTTTGATGCAAGTGGGTGTACCGTACCAAGTATGTTGTAGATGGTTCTATTGATCAGAATAAGGCACATCTTATTGTGAAGGGATTTTCAAAGGTGGAGGATATTGATTACTCTGAGACCTTTTCTCCTATCTCCAAGATGAATTCTATTCACCTGGTACTTTCTCTTGCAACTTCATAGGGTTGGATAGTGTATCATATGGATGTGAAGAGTGTGTTATTGCATGTGGATCTACATGAGGAGATATATATGGAACAACCTCAGGGTTTTTTGCAGCACTCTTCTCTTGTGTGTAGACTTCAAAGGTCATTATATGGTCTCAAAGAAGCCCCTCAGGCTTGGTATGAGAATATGGACTCTTTCTTACTAGCCTCACACTTTTCCTGCTGTTTTTTTGATCCTACAGTGTACATTCAATGTCATGGGGCTGATCTTGTGATACTTGTGTTATATGTTGATGATATCATCATCACAAGTAGCTCATCTTCTATGATTCATAGTGTTTAGAGAGCATTGATGGATCAGTTTGAGATGATAGATCTTGGACTTTTGTACTACTTTTTGGGCCTATAGGTTATTTAGTCTTCGAATGGGATTTTCATACACTATCAGAAGTATGCTCTTAACATGCTTCAGAGATTCAACATACTTGATTTCAAGCCTACTCCCGTACCTTTTCAGTGTGGTGTTCTTTTTCCTACCACTTGCTCTACTCGTTCAGTGGACTCCACCTTATACATGCAACTTGTGGGTAGTTTGTTGTACCTGACACACACTCATCTTGATATTTCCTTTGCATTTGGCATTGTCTCTTGATTCTCCCATGATCCTCATGAGAGTCATTGGAAAGCTACCAAACATATTTTGAGGTACATTTGGGGCACTACTTCATATGGCATTCACTATACATTAGGAGCTCTTCACATTGTTGGTTTCATAGATACCAGTTGAGGTGGTGATATAGATGGTCAAAAGTCTACTTATGGATTTTTTTTCTGGTTCTGGTCCTATCACATGGTCTTGAAAGAAGAAGAATGCAATTGCATTATCATCTATAGAGGCAGAGTATCGAGCAGCTGTGCTAGCTAGTTAGGATCTCAATGTGCTTGGTTCACTGATGCTCAACTAGGTTGTGGTAAATATGAATAGCACTCTAAAAAAGGAGTGATATTTCCCCAAATCGGCCTGAAATATATTTATGACCATTGATCTTTGTAGCATCCAATGGTTGTTGGTAAACATTATCAGACACCGAGGCTCCCAGTGAGAAAAGGTAAAAAGGAAGGAGTGAGGACACATGCCCTCTTTTTGCTGCTCATTCTCAAAAGGGAGTGATAGTTCCCTAAATTGGCCCAAATTACTCTTACAACCGTTGATCTTTGCATTATCCAAAGCTCCCTGATAGACGTTGTCGAATGGCAGGGGTCCCACTCATTTTATCTTTTCCAATTTTCCTATGTCGTCATAAGGTAACTTTGATCAAGCACTTTTCTGAATGCATTCAGAAAAGGAAGGAGTAAGATGTGATTTTTTAATGTCGTCATAAAAGGAAGGTGCGCCATTTTAATTCCAAAAACCAAATTTCAAAGGCCAAATTCCAAAGGCCAAATTTACGAAGAAGAAAGAAAGGCTCTTTTCCATCACCAGAAAAGGAATTTTGGGATTTCAGGTTTCGCACTTCTAGTCTGCAATTTTTGAAGCTCGACACTTCCATTCGATAATTTATAAATTTTGGGTTTTAGTCTTTCTTCAGAGTTTTAAAGAGGTAGTTCATCATGGAGTTTCTTTGAGTTGATTAAGGGTTAATCTTCCTATAAGGTTCATTCCTTAGGAGTTTTGAATATCTTCTTTTGGTCTCATATTTTTTTCACATTGTAAATTTTTGAGTTGATTGTAAGGGAACTTTGTAGAAGAGGTTCTTCAAGATTTATAATACAAATACAATGATTCCTATTGTAGTATTGTAAATTTATTTCTTTTGTGTTGTGTTCATCCTTCATTTAACCTCTATTCCTTAAATTGCATACATGAATCTTGATACTTGTAGTTGTAGGTCTATGTTTGTGATCTTTCTTTTTGCAGAAAATTCATAAAGCTTAGGCTTTCCTTTTAAATAAAAGAGTTATGGATCCTTACATTAGAATCATTTTTTTTAATTGCATGCTTGTTTGGGTATTGTGAATATATAGTATTCTAGGTAGTTGGCGTTGGTTTATTGAAGCTGCAATAATTCATTGGTGTATCACCTCACTTAGATTTTAGTAATTCATATCTATTGATCCCTTTCCCCATATGAAAGTTAGTTTTAGATGAGCACTATTTAGGAATTGGCTGCATCCATAGATTCTTCTCTCATTTTAGGACAATCCACCATCTGAGAGAGTTTCCATGTTTCAACGGGATAGAAAGATTTTTCATGAAGCTATAGGCGCAATCCTGATTGAAAAAAGTTTTTGGCATGCCTGGTGGGACTCAAATTGTTCCACAAGTCAGTTCATTACATCATTATTAATGTTGTTTTAGTGTCAAGTAGTAGTTTGTAGACTTAAGAAAGGTATTTTTATCAACACTTGGTGACTCTTATTCTCTAATTTAAAGGAGATTTAGTAGGACATGAGAAAGGTCCAAACCAAATGGAGTAGAAACATAATTGAGTACCAGGAGCTCCCACCTAATGGAAGAGGAGGTAGAGCCACAAGGAGAGGTTTTAGAGTCCAAAGGGATTCTGAAAGTTTTTTTGCCCCAAGTACATATCTTGAAGTTATAACATTTGGAAATCCTCTTTTTGATACTTTTGAAAGCCTAGAAGATCAAGCTCTTGGAGATACATCATTTATAGGGAGTTCCTCAGTTCTAGGTACAACAAATTAGAATATACCACCTATTTTTGAGCATTTAGAAGAAGAGGAGCTTCTACCAACAGTACTACAACCAATATCTTAGGTGAACCTAATTGTTATACCTCAGTTTATACCTATTGCACCTATGATGGCTCATCAAGCACCACCTAGAAATCATTCATTTTTGGCTTTCGATCAAGTCCATTAAATATCACACAACATCATGATATACCAACTATAGCCCTAAAAAGTTTACCTTACTACACATGAGAGGATCATACCTGATGCAGAGCATCCTTCAACAAACTTAAAAATAATAGGATCCATCTGATCCAATTTTAATTTCATTATAAGAACAATTTATTAGAGGAATCTCACAAGATCAAACCCATCATTGATTAGAAAACAAAATAATTCATTGTCAAAACTTGTTGTCCACACTGCCATGTTTTACAAATCAGAACTCAAGCATCTGTAACTTTTGTTCTGAAACATATCATCAAAATCTCTTCAGTGAGTTTGTGTAAAATTAGGATAAACACAACATATATCAAAATTAGAAGGATCCAACAGTTAGATAAAAAGTTATTATCTCTGTACCGAGACCCATTTTTTGTCATTAAATAGAAAGGTCATTTTATCATGTAAATTTCACAATACATAACCAAATGAAACCAAACCAATTCAAAAATCATTGTTACTGATTCTAGTTTCCAAATATGTAATCCATTTATTTTTTCAATCTATAAATCATTATACCATCACAGCTCTTTGCCTGCAACTCCATTGAAGAGGGTTTAAAACCAGTCTTCATTAAAAACGTCATAGATTACACAATCATCATAAAATTGAACCAAACCAAAAGGAAATGAAAGATTAATCAAATATCTTTCCAGTGAATATAATTAGAATTCTTAACTCTTCTATATGCATTTTTACCCATGCATTTCAATATGACTGTTCTCAAAAATCTTGAATCTGTAAATACTATCTTTCACCAAAATCCTCATAACTTCCTCCAAAGTTAATAAAAATTGATCAAAAAAAATAAATAAGAAAGAGGATTAATTATAATATCTAACAATTATAAATATACAGGGTTTCCAGGCTTGGAAACAACAACTTAACAAAAAACCACCAATCAAAATGAGAGATTCAAACTCACTCAATTGCTCCAAACTGTTCTCCCCTTTCTCTATTCTCTCCAATCTGAGTTGGTTCGACCAATACATCATATTTATACATATTTAGGTAGTTATAAACCACCCAAAAACCCTTATGACCTTTCATCTTCCTTTTGACAACTTTTAATGCCTTTTTGCATTGTTTCATGCTTTACAACTTTTATGCATTTTGACAACTTTTATGACACTTAATAAAAATGACTCCACACTTTGTAAAAACACCCTAGACATGTCCAAATAACCTATTTAAGACCTTTTACATGATTTCTATCCTTTTCATGGCTTTTTATACAAATTTGACCTTTTGACCAATCTAGGTCTTGAATGACAACTAAATGACAACTTCACAATTTTATTGCCCTTAGGCATTACAATTGATTCCATTACATGGAATACCACATCCAAACATATGGATTTACATTAAATAATTAAAATATCCTTATGTCTAGGTGCTCCTGCACCAATACCACACCAATTGAACATATCAGAGGCATGACCCCTCTATTTGGATTACACCATATCAACAAACAAGATGTCGCAATCAAATTATTAGCAACATCATTCAAAGGTAAAACTCTTGCATGGTTTATAGTTTTAGTGATTAATTCAATTGGAACTTGAGATCAATTAGGTGAAATTTTGTGCACACATTTTAATTTTTGAAGATAAATCTAATCACTTATCTTTAGTTGAGAAATTAACTACAATAAAGGGGACACCTCATGAGCATATGACTGATTTTAATCACCGTTTGCAGAGAACATAGGATAGAATTCCACCTTCAATAAAACCTTCAAATAATTATGCATTTTTATATTATTTGAGATCATTTAATAGTGATATTTTAGTTTAGATCCAATCTATGAGTGTAGTTACATTACTAGGGGCTTATGAGATAGAAATCCAGACTGAGAACAATCTAATTCAAGTGGGTAAGATAGCCCCAAGACCCCCAATGCCATATTTTGTCAAGGTTCAATCAAGTATAGTAGTAGTACCACCTATTACAGATGATGTACCAACTTTTCCACCCTTTAATAGTCAACTTGCAGTTTGAGAAAGTGCAACTATAGAATCTTCTTAAGAGTATAAGGACATAAAAGAGAAGAATAAAAGGCTTATGAAGACCTTATAGTACTTAGGTAGTGAATTGGTCAATCTAAAAAATAAAAATAAAACCATGACTAGACCTTATCAAAGTCTATTTCATGCAAATAGGCTTTCCTACCAAGCTAATTATCAGGGCTAAAGAAGGAATTTTGGTTATAATCAAAGGGCTGCACAACCATATAATCCAAATATACCCAGTTCATCAAGAGAAATTGTTCGTATGCAAAACAATATGGCACAAGATTATGAATGGTGTTACCCATCCAACTAGAAAGTTGCAGATTTAGATCAACAAGTTGAAAAGGACAAAGTACCAACAAATTCCTATCCCAATCAAGCTAATACTAGCCAAAAGTGGCAGCCTGTGACTTCACAAGTTCAAGGTGTGAAAATTATGCCAAGAGGACAGTCATTGCCTACTGGTGAGCAACAAAAAGATCAAAATACAACATCAAAAGGACATAAAGATGTTGCTGCTGATAAAATATAGAAAAAGGTTAGTTTTCCCAATTTCAATATTTTTGATAATACGAAGAAGGCTGTTGTCAGCATTTCATTATTAGATGCATTACAATTGCCAGGTCAAAAAGAGATAGTGTGAGAGGCATTGGCAAAAATTTCACTAATTGATTAGCCACCTCAAGATAAGTCTAAGGTCCTGGTATCTAATGTCTTTACTCCAAAAGATGGTGTAAATAAACCAACACCCTTTTATGTCACTCTCATTATAGGTGATTTCTTAGTCCATAATTGTATGATTGATTCTAGAGCCACAAGTTATGTAATGCCTAAGAAATTGGTTGATAAATTGGGTAAATAAAATATGAGCCATTAGAAAGGGGGTAGTTTAGTTGGATGGATTAGCCATCAATACTATAGGAGTGATCATAAATCTAGATTTAACTTTTCATTCATGCCCAAATTTATACATTCCTCAAGACATATATGTAATAGATTTTCCACCATATTTTTCTATAGATGTTTAAGTAGAGACTTTATAGCCAAGATGGTAGGTTATATGTCTTTTGATTGGTCACATTTGTTTTTTAGAACATGTTATGGTACAAGGGTTACAATGAAATCAGAGCCATTAGCCAAGGATCACTTAGAACCTTACACTTGAGGCCCAATTAATGAAAATTTAGTATTTCATGAAGGTGATCACCTTGTTGCCCTAGATCCTAATATGTTGTTAAAAGGAATACTAGATATAATTTTGGATGAATGGGATGCTAAAGATAGTAACGAGCAACCATTCAACTACATGGATTCAATCAGTCTTGGCAATTATATCATTCATGACCAAAATGTTATTCCAAATCTTGTAAGAAGTGAAGAACAACATCTTGAAGAGCATTCTAATCAGTTATGATAGCTCTATTTTGATGGTTCTAGGAATATAAATGGTTTTGGAGGTGGTGAAATGTTGATTTCACCTACAGGTAAAAAGTATTATTCTATTTTCCGCTTTGCATTTAGCTATGCTAATAATACAACAGAGTATGAATCACTTGTCCATGACTTAGAATGGGCCAAAAAGAGGAAAATTGATAGTTTACAAGTGTTTGGCGATAGTGAGTTAGTGGTTAATTAGATCTGGAACATAAATTCTTCAAAGAATGATTTGTTAAAGCTATACAAACACAGAGTTTTAGACCTGATTGAAGAACTTGTTACTTTTAATATTATTTCAATGCCCATGGGTCAGAACAAACAAGTTGATAGGTTGGCAGCCATGGGGCTGAATTTGACATACCAAAAGAGACAAAAAATATACAGTCCTAGCAATATGTTAAGGTAGCAGTCAAACCATCTATACCTGATAACAATGTAAGTTGGAAAGTTTTTGAGAGCGATGAGAAAATTGTGAATTTTTTGATTGAAGAAGAAAAGTTCTCCAATGGAAATAAGAGGAAATATCAACAATAGTATTCAAAAATCAGATTGTGCAGCTAAAAAGTAATAAAATACCAAAGGGTCTTGTAACCCTTGAATCTATTTTCAATGCTGATGATCAGTTAAGAATGGATAAAACCTATTTAGTAGTGAAAGAAGATCACTATGAACCTATTAAAATTATGAAAGACAAGTTTTTAAAGCTTGGTAAGATTTGTGCATAAGAGGAACATCAACTATTTATTTTATTATGCCAAGAATTTAATGATGTGTTTTCTTGGAAATATCATGATCTGAAGGGTTTTGAACCACAATTATCTTAGAACACCATAGAGCTAGAACCAGGTGCAAAATCAGTTAGATAGAGGCAAAGACCATTAAATTCAAAGCTAGAACAACTTATGAGATCTAAATTAATCAAGTTACTAGAAGGAAACATCATTTTTCCAATCAAACACACATCTTGGGTATCAAATCTTGTATCCATGAGAAAGAAAAATGGTGAAATTAGATTGTGTGTTGATTTCAGAGACTTAAACCATGCTTCAATGAATGATCATCACCCACTGCCCTCCATGGACAAGATTTTACAATTTTTATTAGGTTCTAATTAGTTTTATTTTCTTGATAGTTTTAGTGGATATAATCAGATTTTGGTCTAAGAAGAAGACTAGTTCAAAAAAAAATTTACAACAAAGTGGGGAACCATGGCATATAGGAAGATGTCATTTCAATTATCAAATGTGAGAGAAAATTTTCAGAAATCAACGAAGATGGCTTTCCATGGTGTGATTAAAAACTTTGTACTTTCTTATTTGGATGATATCACCATATTTTCAAAAGATTTAAAACATTTTAAGCATCTGAGGCATATCTTTGAAAGGTGTAGAGAGTTTGGTGTGTCATTTAACCCCCAAAAGTGCATTTTAGTTGTCCATGAGGGAAAGTTGTTGGATCATATTATATCAAAATAGGGTACTACCATAGACCCTAAAAGAGTAGGTGCCATATTAGCATTACCATATCCTACCCATAAGAAAGGTCTACAAAGTTTTCTTGGAAGGATTAACTTCCTTAGAAGATTTATTCCTAATGTTGCAGCTCTATTTTAAAACCAATGACAATAATGTTAAACACAAATTAAAGTTTTACTTGGATAAAAGAGGGTAAACATAGCTTTGAATAGATAAAGGAGGAAATTGCAAGTGCCCCTACTTTAGTCAACCCCAATTTTGATAAGTGTTTTGTTTTGTATGCATTTGGGGCTAATGATTCAATTTCAGAAATGCTGGTACAACAAAATGCAGAGGGCCAAGAGGAGCTTGTTTCATTTTTTAGTCAAGGATTAGAGGGTTATGAATGGTTGTATACTTTTGTTGAAAAACACATTCTAGCTATCATAAGAAGCCTCAATAAGTTCAAGCCATTGATTGTAAGCAAAAAAATTCATCTTATGGTTTCTCATCTGAGTGTTAAAAAGTTCTTATTAAACAAAGACCTGAATGACAAGATAGCTGGATGGCTAACTAAGGTGATGGAGTATGATGTCCAGATTAAGACAAAATAGCTTGTAAGAGGAAAAGGCATGTGTGAGAAGCTTGATGATAGTAAAGAAGACATTCATCAGGATGAAAGTAACATTGTACTTACTGATCAAGATGCTACATCATTAGACACAATGTTGGACTCGAAAAATAAAGCATCATTTGCATATTGGTGAATGTCCCCAAGTTAAAACAGTTCTAAAAGAAGGTATTCCAGAATTCAAGCTATCATTTTGTCATTATGAATGATGTTCTTTATAGGAAATATTATAATGGCATACTCTTTAATGTATTGAAATAGATCAAATCGATAAGATTCTAGGAGAGTTCTATAATAGACCAGTAGGTGGTCATTTCACTCCTAGAACAATAGCATTGAAATTTTTGAGAGTTGGTTACCTATAGCCCAACATTTACATAGAATATTTTGCATGGGTTAGAAGTTGTAATATGAAATGTTCAATTTTTTATGATAAACAACAATTGGCAGGTTTACCTTTGTTTCCTGTTCAGATTGAACAACTATTTATGAAGTGGGGACTTGATTTTATTGGTCCAATTAACCCACCTTCTAGTTTAGGACATAGGTTTATACTTACAACCACTGATTATTTCACAAAATGGACTGAAGCTATGGCATTGAAGGAGGTGAATGAGAATGTAGTTTTGAGCTTCTATGAAGATTTGGTTGCACATTTTAGTGTTCCTGATTCTATTGCTTTAGATAATGCATTACCCTTTGTAGGTACAAAAGTAACATATTGGGTTGTGAAGCATAATGTTTTTCTTAGTACCTCATCCAATTATTATCTATAGGATAATGGAAAGGATGAATCAACCAACAAAAACCTGATTTGCATCATTAAGAGGACTATTGAAGACAATAAGAGAGCTTGGAACAAAAAGCTTAAGTTATCTTTGCGAGCTGACATAATCATACCAAAGCGCTCAACAAGTAATTGACCATTTACCCTTAGTTATGGCATGGAAGTGAGGCTTCCAGTTTCATTTGAATTATCAATTCTAAGTTTTATCAAAGAATTGCAAATGCTAGAAGAAGAGCCAATGCAGGTTAGACTAGCATAATTGGTTGAGCTAGAAGAGATTAGGAAACAAGATTCTTTCTAATTTAGAGAAACATCATAATCAAATGAAGAAGACATTTGACAAGAAAGTTGTCCCAACAATATTTAATGAAGGTGATTTAGTGCTCAAATGGGATGAGCCGAATAGTAGAGCTGGAATGTGTTAGGCCAATTTTCTATCATAGAAAAATCTTGTGAAATTGGCCTGTTCCATGCAATGTGTTTGTCAAGTGTCCTACCTCGTGCTCTTTACTATGTCACCTTGCTCTGGTCCAATTCACACGTGCTAAATTGCAAAACCCAGAAAGTTATTCGAATTTCAAAGCCTGCTAGAAATATTTCAAAATCTGCCACAGTGTCGAAAACCCACAGTGTTTTTGAAAGTCCATGATGTTTTCGGTCTGTGTGTTTTTGGCCTTCATTATTTTTGACCTTCTGTCTTCCAACTTTGTGTGCTTATCCTTTGGTGTCGAAAACTCTATGTGTTTTCGGTCTTCCGCTGTGTTGAAAACCCTGTGTGTTTTCAACCTCGCAGTTTCTTGTTTGTTGGTTGTTCCCTAACTACGCAAGTGCGATGGCTGGTGGGCCCGGGTTTTCAAAGCTTTTTGCAGGTGGGGTCTCTTCGGCAGTGACTGCGCTGGCAGTGATGTGGCAGCTTTTGGTTGGCTGTCACATGAATGCATAGCCCACTCTTTGGCTATGTGATTATGCGATCGGTTGATGCGTGTCCTTGTTCCCGCTGGTAGAGATGGTAGTGTGGCATCCGCGGGGGTGACATGGAAAATCCTGTGGTTGGCGCATGATCTCATGGGAGGTTTCAAGCCCATGCAATCATGCACCCGATGTTCGATTTTAGGCCTATTTGCGGATGGGTCAACGGTCCCTGTGGTGTCTTCCAGTTGGTCGGCACAGTGAGTTGGCCGTTTGTTGTTGTTTGGGGGGCCCGCTGTTAGATGATGTTGAGATGGCAGTGTTCTGTTCGATGGTGGCATGACCTATGGTGGTGACTTGGTAGATTGTTAGTAGGGCCGAGGCATTGTGTTCACGGGTTGTCGCATGTTTGCATAACCCGTCTCCAAGTTATGCGATCATGCAACTAACTGCCTGGCTTAGCGACGGTGATGGCAGTTGTGACAAGGTAAAGGGGAATGTCATGTCGCATGTTCGCATAGCCCATTTTTGGGTTGTGAGCTCATGTGACTGACCATCTGATGTCACGGTTGTGGGGTTCTAAAGTGGGCCCACGGTGCCAGTCTTGTTTCATGCTTGAGTTTGATTGGTCGCTGTGGGTCATATGGCGAAAGACTTTGCAAAGGGGTTTTGGACTGACTGTTGACTGCGGCTAAGAGTATGTGATCACATGATCACAAGGGTGAGTTGGGTGCCTTGCGATCATGCGACCAGGCATAAAGTGAAACCAATTTTTTGTGGCGGTGAGGTTTGTGACCATGCGGTTGCACGACTAAAGATTGTTGTAAGGTTGCCGAGCCTGTGAAGGGAGATTGATCGGACGACAGGGATATAAAGTTGATGAAGGTTTAAATTTTGACCCTCGATTCACTACTGGTGCAGGGTGACCATTGCTTTTCAAGTTCAAATTTGCTGAAGGGTTTGCAATGACAGGAAGTACTTGAATTTATGATTTCTTCGGTGGATTTTGATTGGTTTGGTGGCGCCAGTGGTTGCCAGGTGGTCCAGAGGCTTGTTACTTGATTGCATGATGACTTTTGTGCCGTTTGAAGGACTTTTTTGTGCTTGAAGTTGCTTTTGTTTTCAGCTCATGCAGTAATTCTGATTGGCTTGGTGGGTGAAGGCTATGCCCTAGCTCTCCGTAGCTTGTTGCAACCTGTTATGGGTTTCCAAGGTAGCTAGTGGTATAAAGGGTCAAATTTTTTACTTGTCTAGGGTTCTGAATTTTGTCAGTTCTAGTGAAAGTTTCTGCTCTATAGATTTCCCCTTCTCTCTGCATATAGGGTGCTCTATTTCCATTGCTGGTTCAGAGAAGACAATACATATTGTAACAGATTTATTTTATGTATGAGGATATGATATACTCTTACTGTACTGAACTATCTCCATTTGAATTCTAAATGCATTAATCATACATCAAGGGTGTTTGATTTGTCTATTTGCATTGCCTACATGTTTGCAAGTGGAGTTATCTTCGCAGAGGTAACTGGTTCAGGGTTAGTGTTTATGCATGTATGAGCTAAAATATCAAGGATAGGTCATGCTTGTCTTCTAGTGGATGCTGGTTAATGTATTGTCCTTTCATAGGTCTCTTCTAAGCGGAGGGTCAAAATCCTTTGATGGATAATAGCATGCTTGAATGCACAGGTGGGTGTTAAGTTGAGGTTTGGTCATGGTGTGTGATTGATGTCAGACATCAACACATTGAGCATATTGTGTTCTTGTTTCATAACTGTCTCTTGTAGTAGGGTGTTTGACTCTATGGCCCATTGGGGAAGGCACTGGTCTATCAGGGACTTAGGGCATCTTAGGGGACCTTTCAATTCATTTTAAAATCACTTCCTTTCTATTCCACCCTTTCCCTTTCTTGTTGTTAGGATAGGTTTCTAGCTTTCAATCTCATTCCATGCAAGTAGGGCTATTGCATGAGACTTTCTATCATTGGGGTATAGGATACCTATAGGAGATTGATTGCTATTCCACATTAATCTGTCTATAGGCCTTTGGTTTTGTCATGAGGTGTCTTGAGTGTGCAGATAAGGCAATACCCACTTGAGTGAATGTGGAGCTCAAAGAAGAAGGAGGATTTCTCTCTATCCTCATCAATTGGTGAATTTTTCTTTTCAAGCTTGAGTGTGTAACCTGTGAGTCTAAGCCCAACTATTTGATTCAAGCTTGGTCCTGCAAGGAAAAGAGCCAACAAAATGGTGACTCTGCTGGGGAAGAAGTAAATGACAACAAGCTTCCTTGCTTGGCTGGATCATCCCAGAGTCTTGTTGTTTTCAGTTTGGGGAAGAGTCTCATATGCTTCCCAATTTGACAATTGCTTTTCAGATTTGCAGTGTGTTACCTAGATTTGCTGATTGATTTACATGTGGCTTTGCTGTGGGAGTTTTCAGAGTCTATTGAAGCTTCAAGACAAATCAGTAAGTTTGTGTCCTCTGAAGAGAGGTGGCGACTCTATGCTAAAGAACCTAAGTTGTGTAGTTTTGTTGGGATTGCACTTAGTTGAGAAGAAGGCAACAACATTCAAGAGGTGTTCCAGGTATTTCTCCTTTTTTCTAAGTGTGTAGTGGTTTCAAAGGAGTTTTCAAATTAAATTTCAAGAATTTCAATGGTAAATGGTTTTACTCCTTTGAAAAGATTTGTTAAGTCATGGGTATTAAAGGAAATTTTTGCTTAAGATGTTACCCAGCTATGAATTTTGTTGGTATACCTGGTTACCCAAACTCCATTCCCCTAAATGTTATAAAATTTTTACCGAAGTTCAGTGGGGAAAACTTTGAGTCTACCTATCAACATGCTAGAAATTTTTCAGATCTGATGTGTGACTATGGCGTTGAGCATGAAGATGTGATAATGAGATTATTCATTCGGTCACTGATAGGAGATGCAAGGGATTGGCTCTCATGTTTGCTTGATAATGACATCTCTTCATGGAATGATTTAGTTGCAAGTTTCTTATTCTGATTTGCTGAAAGGGTGAATGACTTTGACATGCTTAAGGCCCTTGTGGATATACAAATGGAGGAAGATGAATTGGTAGTTTCAATGCTAGATTTATCAAGACATGGGAAAATATCCCTGGGAAGTGCAGGCCAAGTGATGATATTTGTTTGATCATCTACTTGAATGCTTTTGATAAGAATTTGAATTTTGACTTAAGGAACAAGGAACCACTAACTTTGTATTAGGCTTTTCAGTTTGCAATGGATATTGAATCTAATTGGAGATATCATGTTGTAAGAAGACCACATATTGTTGCTGATTTTCATTCTTAGAATGTGGTAGATAATAGGAAAAGGGATGCACTAAAAGGTTTAGAGCCATATCGGCATATTCTTGTCCCTGTTAGTGATGTGCCTTAGTTTTCTAGGTAGGATATGATCCATGATCATGTAGAGGAAAGTAACTTACAGCCATATCTTGCATCACTTGAAGAAGAAGATTACATTGTAACTGAAGCTTGTGTGGATGATGAACTTATTGCTGATGAATATCCAGCTGAAACTCAATATGATGAACGATTGTATGCATGGCACTTGCAAAAAATTGAAGAACTGGAGTTAGCTCTTGCCATTAATGGTAAGAAACTTGAAGAACTAGAGATGTTTAGAGCCATGGATAGAGAACTTGCTCAGTGCAATGAATGTGTACCTTCATATTATGACAATGAACTGGATAGCTGTCTATCAGATGATTGTTATGCTGAAAGTGTATCAGATGAAGGTATGATTAGTAATGTTTGTAATCAGTCTTTTGCTGATGATGAATGTTCATCTGATGAAGTGGGTAGTTCTGGTTCGAATGATGAGAGCCGGGTAGCATTTTTGCATGAATTAAAAGAAGATAGGTGGTATCAATGTGAGTATGATTCTTTTGATACCGATCATGAGTCTAGAAGTGTGATGAATTTGAACTAGCAAGGGTTTGTTGATAAACATCACTAAAGTTATGAATCTGAAGGTAATTTTCTTTTTGAAGATAAGAACATGTATGGAGATGTTAGTATGATCCCACTTTTAGATTTATATGTGCTAGTGATTGAAAGTTTTTCAGTGGAGACCTATGGAGATATGGAAGAAGAAATCAATATTTTGTTTCAGCCAGATAAGGAAGAACTAGATTGTAAAGTGAATGTAAATACTGCTTATTTGGTTGATTCAATTTCCAGGTCTACATTGGAAAGTGAAGAGGAAAGAGGAAGTGATTTTCCTCTTGAAATGTGTTTTTCAGATTTGGAAATAGTGAGGAGTTATGATGTTTTGAAAATGCATTGCACTGTGTTTCCAAAGCTATTTCAGCCGGAATATCTCTGTTTCCAGCAGGATTTGGCTAGTGATGAGATGGATGTTTTTGATAGTTTGCCAGTTTTTGATGTTTTGTTTCGGAATGAGCTTGGAGACATGCCTTACTATGAAAGTTTTTTTTTTCATAGTTGCTGCAGTAAGTATTTGCAGGGTGCTTATTATGTTTCTAAGTTGGATGAATGTGAGTATGAGGATTTTAGTTTTGAATTGAGTTCAAGTGTTGAACATGGTGATAAAGATGATGTTAATTCTTAGCTGGTAAATGTACTCACATTTCATGATGATCAGCCTTACATTAGCTTGCAAGATGTAATGGGAAGAGGTTACAAAGTTTTGCTACAAGCTAATTTTACTCTTGATTCTAAGGAGTGTATGTGTGAGGCAGTCTGGTATTATAAGATAGATTTTGATCCTCATACACTGGGCAAAGATGAATACACTTATTACATTCTTGTGGATTTGCCTGTCAAGAGTTTTCATGAGTTTGACCATGTACATGAAAGGAAAAATTCTAGGGTCATCTCTATGCAGAGGGATGAGGACCAAATGTTTGATAGAGGTAAATAATTGGCGTGGTTTAGCAGTTTTAGTTATGTAAATGTTTGTACAGTTGCTTTTCTTTAGCAGTAGTGTTAGTTGGAATAAAGAGCCAGCTTTCGAGAGCCTTGGAGTTTTGAGTTTTGAGAATTTCTAGAGTGATAAGGAATGTGATTTTGAGTTGGTCTGCTCTCCCAGTGATTCTGAATTCTTGCCATGCCTGCAAGAGCCATGCATCCCCAACCAGAGCCACTATTAGGCCAATTTTCTGTCATAGCAAAAATCTTGTGAAATTGGCCTGTTTCATGCAATGTGTTTGTCAAGTGTCCTGCCTTGTGCTCTTTACTGTGTCACCTTGCTCTGGTCCAATTCACACGTGCTAAATTGCAAAACCCAAAAATTTATTCAAATTTCAAAGCCTGCTGGAAATATTTCAAAATCTGCCACAGTGTCGAAAACCCACAGTGTTTCTGAAAGTCCATGATGTTTTTGATCTGTGTGTTTTCGGCCTTCGTTGTTTTCAACCTTCTATCTTCCAGCTTTGTGCGCTTATCCTTTGGCGTCGAAAACTCTTTGTTTTCGGTCTTTCGCTGTGTTGAAAACCCTGTGTGTTTTCGACCTCATAGTTTCTCGTTTGTTGGTTGTTCCCTAACTACGCAAGTGCGATGTGTGGTGGGCCCAGGTTTTCAAAGCTTTTTGCAGGTGGGGTCTCTTCGGTGGTGACTGCACTGGTGGTGATGTGGTAGCTTTTGGTTGGCCGTCGCATGATCACATAGCTTATTCTTTAGCTATGCGATCATGCGACTGGTCGATGCGTGTCCTTGTTCCCACTGGTAGAGATGGTAGTGTGGCATCCGCGGGGGTGACGTGGCAGATCCTGTGGTTGGCACATGATATCATGGGAGGTTTCAAGCCCATGCGATCATGCACCCACCATTCAATTTTGGGCCTGTTTGTGGATGGGTCAACGGTCCCTGTGGCATCTTCCGATTAGTCGGCGTGGTGACTTGGCCGTTTGTTGTTGTTTGGGGGGCCCGCTGTCAGATGATGCTAAGATGGCAGTGTTCTGTTCGATGGTGGCATGACCTATGGTGGTGACTTGGTAGATTGTTAGCGGGGCTGAGGCATTGTGTTCACGGGTTGTCACATGTTTGCATAACCCATCTCCAGGTTATGCAATCATGCGACTAATCGCCTGGCTTAGCGGCGGTGGTGGCAGTTGTGACAGGGTAAAGGGGAATGTCATGTCGCATGTTTGCATAGCCCATTTTCAGGCTATGCGATCATGCGACTAACCATCTGATGTCATAGTTGCGGGGTTCTAAAGTGGGCCCACTGTGCCAGTCTTGTTTCATGCTCGAGTTTGATTGGTCACTGTGGGTGATATGGTGAAAGACTTTGCAAAGGGGTTTTGGATTGATCGTTGACTGTGGCTAAGAGTATGTGGTCGCATGATTGCAAGGGTGAGTTGGGTGCCTTGCGATCATGTGACTAGGCATAAAGTGAAACCGATTTTTTGTGGCAGTGAGGTTTGTGACCGCGCGGTTGCACAACTAAAGATTGTTGTAAGGTTGCCGAGCCCACTAAGGGAGATTGTTTGGACGGCGGGGATATAAAGTTGATGAAGGTTTAAATTTTGACTGTCGATTCACTGCTGGTGTAGGGTGACCATTGCTTTTCAAGTTCAAATTTGCTGAAGGGTTTGCAGCGATAGGAAGTACTTGAATTTATGATTTCTTCAGTGGATTTTGATTGGTTTGGTGGCGCCAGTGGTTGCCAGGTGGTCCAAAGGCTTGTTACTTGATTGCATGATGACTTTTGTGCCATTTGAAGGACTTTTTTGTGCTTGAGGTTGCTTTTGTTTCTGACTCATGCAGTAATTTTGACTGGCTTGGTGGGTGAAGGCTATGCCCTAGCTGTCTGTAGCTTGTTGCAACCTATTATGGGTTTCCAAGGCAGCTAGTGGTATAAAGGGTCAAATTTTTGACTTGTCCAGGGTTCTAAATTTTGTCAGTTCTAGTGAAAGTTTCTGCTCTACAGATTTCCCCTTCTCTCTACATATAGGGTGCTCTGTTTCCATTGCTGGTTTAGAGAAGACAATACATATTGTAATAGATTTATTTTATGTATGAGGATATGATATACTCTTACTGTACTGAACTATCTCCATTTGAATTCTGAATGCATTAATCATACATCAAGGGTGTTTGATTTGTCTATTTGCATTGCCTACGTGTTTGCAAGTGGAGTTATCTTCGCAGAGGTAACTGGTTCAAGGTTAGTGTTTATGCATGTATGAGCTAAAATATCAAGGATAGGTCATGCTTGTCTTCTAGTGGATGCTGGTTAATGTATTGTCCTTTCATAGGTCTCTTCTAAGGGGAGGGTCAAAATCCTTTGATGGATAATAGCATGCTTGAATGCACAGGTGGGTGTTAAGTTGAGGTTTGGTCATGGTGTGTGATTGATGTCAGGCATCAACACATTGAGCATATTGTGTTCTTGTTTCATAACTGTCTTTTGTAGTAGGGTGTTTGAATCTGTGGCCCATTGGGGAAGGCACTGGTCTATCAGAGACTTAGGGCATCTTAGGGGACCTTTCAATTCATTTTAAAATCACTTCCTTTCTGTTCGACCCTTTCCCTTTCTTGTTGTTAGGGTAGGTTTCTAGCTTTCAATCTCATTCTATGCAAGTAGGGCTATTGCATGAGACTTTGTATCATTGGGGTACAGGATACCTATAGGAGATTGATTGCTATTCCACATTAATCTATCTGCAGGCCTTTGGTTTTGTCATGAGGTGTCTTGAGTGTGCATATAAGGCAATACCCACTTGAGTGAATGTGGAGCTCAAAGAAGGAGGATTTCTCTCTATCCTCATCAATTGGTGTGTTTTTCTTGTCAAGCTTGAGTGCCTAACCTGTGAGTCTAAGCCCAACTATTTGATTCAAGCTTGGTCCTACAAGGAAAAGAGCCAACAAAATGCACACCAAATTTGACACCATTTGGAGTGGCCTATTTGTGATTTTAGGATGCAAAGCACATAATGCTTTTTAGCTATCAACTATGGAAGGAGAAGATTTTCTTATCCTAGTTACTGGCATACACCTCAAGCAATGATTTTGAGGTATTTCCAATTTTGCAAATAAGTGCTTCAGTACATAGTTAGTTTCTTTTAGTCAGTTGTTGTTTTTGGTTTGTAGTAGATTGTTTTCTCCAAGTGTTAGATGCATAGTGTTTCAGTTTTTAGTTTTCAACTAGTTCATTTCATTTATTTTAGTTCAGTGCTACAATTTTCAATTTGAGTAGGATCTTGTGTTTTTCTAAGTTCTCAAAAAAGTAAAGCAACTTTGTACCCAATGGATATTCAAAAAGATAACTGGCCTTAAACTATTAATAGCAGGCAAACACTCCTAAGAGGTAGCCAAAATGTTACCAATTTTCACTACATTGCTCTATTTGGTAGAGTTATTAGCAACTCTGATTATTTTTGTATTAATAATGTGTGTGTCATGTGCATATATAGCTACATGTGCATACTTATCACTATGTGGAATTAATTGGGCTCCCACAAGGGTTGAGCCCAGCATGATGAAAAGAATGTACATACAACTGAGTTATTGAAGGGACCTATTTACCATTATTGTGAAACCTTCTAACTCACAAGGGTAGTTTGAAGCCAAATAATGGACATAAATGGTGTGGTTCATGGTATATACAAGAAGGTTTTAGAGGGCAGAAATTTCAATAGAGGGTCCCAGTGATAAAAGGTAAAAAGGAAGGATTGAGGACATGTGCCCTCTTTCCGTTGCTCATTCTCAAAAAGTAGTGATATTTCTCCAAATTGGCTTGAAATACATTTATGACCATTGATCTTTTCATCATCCAACGGTCATTGGTAAACATTGTCAGAAGCCGAGGGTCCTAGTGATAAAAGGTAAAAATGAAGGAGTGAGGACATGTTCCCTCTTTCCCTGGTCATTCTCAAAAGGGAGTGATAGCTCCCTATTTCAGCCCAAAATACACTTACGATCATTGATATTTGCATCATCCAATGGTTCTTGATAGACGCTACCAGATGCTAGGAGTCCCATTCATTTTTCCTTTTCCATTTTTCCTATGCCATCATAAAGTAACTCTGATCAAGCACTTTTCTGAATGCCTTCAAAAAAGGAAGGAGTAAGATGTGATTTTTGAATGTCATTGGAAAAGGAAGGTGTGCCATGCAAATTTTGAACTTTGAATTCCAAAGGCCAAATTCACAAAGAAGAAAGAAAGGCTCTTTTCCACCACTAGAAAAGGAATTTTGGGATTTCAAGTTTCTTACTTTAGTCTACAATTTTTGAAGCTTGACACTTTTAGTTGACAATTTCAGATTTTTTGGGTTTCAATCCTTCTTTAGAGTTTAAAGAGGCAGTTCATCATAGAGTTTTAAAGAGGAAATTGATCATAAAGTTTCTTTCATTTGATTAAGGGTTAACCTTCCTATAAGGTTCATGCCTTAGGATTTTTAAATATCTTCTTTTGGTCTCAAATTTTTTGTACATTGCAAATTTTGTAGTTGATTGTAAGGGCACTTTTTAGTAGAGGTTCTTCAACATTGATTTTACAAATAAACTGTTTCCTTCCCATTGATTCCTATTGTAGTATTGTGAATTTATTTCTTTTTTGTTGTGTTCATCCTTTATTTAAGCTCTATTCCTTATGATATATGTAAATCTTGATACTTGTAATTATAGGTTTATGTTTGTGATCTTTGTTTTTGCAGAAAATTCCTAAAGCTTAGGTTTTCCTTTTAAAGAAGAGAGTTTTGGATCCTTGCATTAGAATCACTTTTTTAATTGCATGCTTGTCTAGGTATTGTGAATATACAGTATTCTGGGTATTGGGCATTGGTTTACTGAAGCTGGAATAATTCATATCTTCTCATCCTTTTCCCCATATGCAAGTTAGTTTTAGGTGAGCACTATCTAGGAACTGGCTACATCTAGAGATTTTTCTCTCATTATAGGACAACCCACCACCTCAGAGAATTATCATGTTTCAACAAGATAGCTAGATTTTGCATCAATCTATAGGTGCAATTATGATTGACAACAAATAGATTGTGGGGGAAGGTGAAATAGATTTTTATGTTACAATATATTTACTATGGAAACTTAGTATCACTATTCTCACATTCTAAATGAATAGAATCAAATCTAGTTCCTTCATCAATTAGAGAAGAAATTATAATTTTCAAACTAGGATTCATTTTGTTCAATGTAAAAATAATATGATTAAAAAATGAAGGCATAGTACATAGTAAGATTACTTTGGGATCATCATCATCAACTTTGGAGAAATTAAACCTACAATTTGATTAAGGATAGAATGAAATGTGCTTATATGTTCAACAATATTGTTTCCCTCTTTCATCATTATTCAAAATAAATTAAGTACTTTATGGACAATTTGGCAGTTGAAGTTTATGAATCAAATAAAGTATTAAAATAATCCAATATTTTCATTGATGTCTTTTTTAGATCAATGTGATGCAAATACATATCTCATAAACCAAGACTAATCAATGTTGCAGAACTACAATCTTTAGTCATCCATTTTGTTGCTTCATCTAAATTTTGTAGTTTTAGATAACAATTCCAATCATAATGTGCCACAAATATTTTACAATTAAAAGTGATTGTATTTTAATTTTCCATGTATGAAATACATACCCTTCATATTTGACAACAATAGTTAATTTTCAATTTTGATATCCTTATTACTCCAAATGATCTAAACTACTTCGAGTAATTTTACCATGATTATTGAAACTTCCCTATAAAGAAATAAATGGAGACATTTCTCTAAAAAGGTGCCTCCCATATATCATTAATTTTTATCCACATTTGAATTTTCCAACATAATTCTACTTCACTTTTAAAAGAATTGATCTTGCTTTGCATAGGAATGTAGAAATATGTTTAATGACAACAACATAATTTTGTTTCTTTCACAACTTCAACCAACTCCTTGAAACATTTGTAGGTTTTATAACCAAAGGAGTGAACATTGGATATGAATCATCTTTAACTAGCATTTTAAATCACATTATAAGGCAGCTTCCTCACAGTGAGAGAGGATCATATGGTCTTTTGTGAATTGAGTCCCTTTCTACCTGATCCTTTTCTCTTCCTAGTTCAATACAACTTGCTACTCAAGGAAAGATGTCAATAGATCTACATAAGGATGTACATGCTTAGACAAACTAAACAAATAAAGAATAAATGAACAGAAAGTGATTGTACAAGCCATGAGATTAGGGCTTGAGTAGATAGCTCATCTCTCTACATCTCTTCCTTTACCCTTGAGCCATTCTATAAAGCCAACGTAGTTCATGCCAACCACAATAGCCTCCAACTTCAATATTGATTAATACTAATATTCAACACAGATCACTAAGACATCAAATACTTCATTCTCATCCAACAATTTTACAAGACCTCATTGGCCTGGATGCATCCAAAAATGAAGAAACCAATATTCTAATGATAGATAATTCAAGAGAAAATTCATCACTCCTTCTCCAAGATTCTGTACAAGTTCAAATATTCACACATTAGCATGTGTTATTCACCAAATCTCTATCCTATTTCAATCCTCTCTTCATTACAAATGCACAAGAACATTTGTTCTCTAATATCAAGTATTAGAGGAAAAGAGCTAAAGATGATGTATTAGTCCTTTTTCATTCAAGATAATCCCTTTTATAGAGGCATTATAGAAGATCAAAACTTCCAATAAGAATAAATATTTACATATGCATTTTTAAAACTAAAAACCTAACTAATTGATGAAATACACCAACATGAACTAAAATACTAAATATTAATATGAATTTATATAAGTAAAAACGACTTTAAAAAAATTAATAACTAGCACTTGCACAGGTTTGAGGGTTGCGCCGATAGTAAAATCTATGTCAAATAATCAATATTCTAGTATATTTATGAATCTGTATCCCTGTTGATTTCTATATCCACCATTTGCAAAATCCTATCATGGAATTTATATTGAGTGCCCAAAAGGAAAATTCAATGAGATTTGTTATTACAAAAATAGCAATATTGAGATGATTACTTGATAGAGCTGAGAATTTCTACCAATAGAAGAAATTTATAAATTTTCTATCCATGTTTTCTTATTTAGTATAATATGATATATCTCTTGTGAAAAAAAATAAAGATCATGCCGAGTTTTTGAGTGTCATATTGCACTAAATCCCTCTTCTCCCAGGGCCAACATGGAATGAGAACTTCATGTATTCCATGAGATAGCGGAGGGAGAAATCAAAATTCGCTAACCTTTAATATTAAAACATTAAATATTTATTAATTTATTTATCAAATATATTTAATTAAACCAATAAAATTTGTGAAAAATATATATAACTAAAAAAAATTATAATGTATTCTACTTTAAACATAATCACAATTATATTAATTATAAGATTATTAATTATAATGTTTCCAAATTTATCTATCTAATCTTACACATTTATTAATTTCTCATGAAATCTTTCCATCTAATGCGTAACCCAATGACTATATACATGTATACATAGACTATTGAGTAAAACTGTAAGTATTGTCTCCATTTATAAGAGATTCATTTATTTTGTAAAGGTCAAGTATTTTTTATAAGAAATCTCTCCTTCAATCTCCTTATCCATCCTTCTCCTAGTTCTTCATCATCGCTTGACTGTAGGCAAACTATAGCCATTAGAACTATGCTAACAAATTAAATGAATTTTTTTATAGGAATTATTGAGATTTGGGTATGTAACTAAACAACCTAGATATTGATGGTGAAGAACAATGTTGCATGAAGAAGAACTAGAAGAACTTGTGAAAGAAGAAGTAAAAAAAGAGCTAAAAGAAGAACATGAATAGGAAGAAGAAGAGTTTCTTTCTCCATTATTTTATTTATGTGTTTTTTCCTCACTATTTTCTTGCTGCTCAGATTTCTCATCCTCTTTCATGTGCTATAATATGTTTTCATTTGTTTTGTACCGATGGTTCAAAATTCCTCCATTTGCCTTGACTCTCTTGTGTTTTTCTCTGCCACGAATTTAAACTTCAAGAATTTATGAAAAATGGATTGATCGGGATTTCTATTTAAAATTTGTGCAAGTGAGAAAGACATACCTAATGCATGCCTATTATAAGGCATCATCAGGAGAAAATGGCTTTTTATTTTGTTAAATGCTTGAAATGTTTTTTTTTTAAATTTATATGTCACAAATTGTTTTTCCTAATCATATACACCCTTGCAGTGTTTTGATCTGAACATAAAACACAAGTGAGTAGTAAAATTGGAGATACTGGCATCAACGTTTATAATTCATTTATCTGTATTAAACATGAGTGCACACAAAAATAGAGATTTAAGAAATAGAAGGCAATATTTTAGGAATTAGCATGATTTGTACTTCCTACACCACCAACAATCATTGCCCCTCCACCCCAACCATTCCCATCATAAATTGGCATGTCAACAATAAAAAGTTGATCCTCTATATGCATTAGGTTATATAGAATTGCAGATTTGTTAGTAATCCACGATAACATAAAAACACTTGATTGGGCTACTTTGGAGGAGATTTTATTATGGATAATTGAATGGAAATGAGATTGAATTTCTGAAATTTTGTTTGCAAACAAAAATAGGAGAAATATTTTAAATATTTATAAGGTTGAGCTTTCAATTTTCTTCGTAAACAAGAAGTACAAAAAGGCCTGAAAGATGAAAAAGTGCATGAAGAAGAAGAGTTGTTTTCTCCATTGTTTTATTACTATGTTTTTTTCTCATTATTTTCTTGCTGCTCAGATTTATCATCCTCTTTCTCGTGCTCTGATATGTTTAAATTTGTTTTACAAATGGTTCAAAATTCATCCTTATGGTTCAAATCTCTTTTTTTTTACCATCATAAAATGAAACTTCAAGAATTTATGAAAAAAAATTGACCAGGATTTCTATTCAAATTTTATTCAAGTGGGGGAGATATACCTAATGTATACCTTTTATAAGGTTGTTACACATAATTACATTATTAGTTGTCATTAGTGTCACACATATAGTCAAAAAGGGAAGAAAATAGACTAGTCAGTCAAAACACCAAGTATAGTAACCAAGCAAAACTCAAGCAGAATGACAAGGTAAACGAGCACAATCTTGACCGAGCACATCCACCGAGTCTGATGATTATTGAGCACACTGAGTACAGTTATAACTGAGAATTCATATTTATCGAGCATCAACATTTTACCAAGATAGAAATACAGTATTTACTGAGTGATACGAGATCGACATAGAAGTTTGGAATGACAGAAAAAAAAGGCAAATAGTTTATACTGAGCTAGCAAACTATTTACATAAATTGAGGTAAAGATTTATTTGAGATATAATAATTGATTGGTGATGATCCCTATGTAGTATTGATTTAGATCATTCATATGGATTGTAGATCTAATGTTTTCTAGATGATTCCATAACCCTAATTAGGTCAAATATTTATGATATAAGAATTGTCAAGATGCCATTTTGTATGAACACACATGAGAAGTAGCTGCCTATAGGAGACATCTGAAGATTAGTTAGGGTTATAATGTTAAGGTTTTGACATAATATTCAATGATTATATCAGAGGTAGACTAGAGGCTACCAAGCAGTATTTGGAGGACAAATCTATCACAGGAAGGTGATACTAGTTAAGAGTTAAGAAAATCTTATATTCAACAAAGTAAGTTACTACATCTAGATCAATTTACTGTTACTTTCTAACAACTGTGGAAGACAAAATCTCTTAATAGAGTATACCTAACTATCTTTTTTAAATCTCTTAAATGAGTGCACACTTAACAATGTTGCTAAAATCCTCTAACAAGGTAGATCTTAATAGGTCTTAAATGTTACTCCTAATAGGGTAAGATCATCAAAAGTGATAAAATTGTAAGCCCTAACAACAAACTTCATTATTGCATTAGTGAAGCTTTGTGGTTGTCATCCCCACCATAGTTTTTACCTTCTAATAAGGGTTTCTGTGATACCAAAATTCACGTGTCAAGTGTATGAAGTTTCATGAATGTTTACATGTTAGATTAGAAGTATTTCATATTTTAGTTATCTTATGAATGAATAGAAATGTTAAATATGACAATCAGTTAATGAAAGACATTATCTTAAGGATTAAGATCAATTTTTTTTTATGGTTACTGATTCACCCCTCCCCTCTCAGTAACCCACCTTTCCATAATCCCAATAATTGATATCAAAGCTAGTTCTCTTGTTTAAGAAGTTTAATCACTGGAGAGGAAATATTGTTAAAGATGGAAAGGTAAAAGATTGACAAGATAATTGAAAATTAGAAATTGGAGATGCAGATTCTCCTGGAACAACTTAAGGACATCAATGAAAAGCTGAGAGAGTCATTGAACAAAAGAAAGGAATTAGAATTTTGGCAAAATGATACTTAGTATCTGGAAGAAGAGAGAAGAATTATCTAAAGGATCTGGAAGTATATCTTTTGCATCTGAAGGAACTATCTCATATCTATCTGAAAATAATCAACACCTCATCGAGCAACTGAAAGCACTACAAATTGGACAAGAAAATCAAATAGTAAGAATGATTGAAGCTATGAATAATACAAGGCAAGCTGAACAAGAGAGGAACATGGATATTGAAGAAAAAAGACAAATGATTGAGAGATTGGAAGAAAAAGAATCTAAAATACTAAGGTTGATTGAGCATCACTTTGAAATTTCCAATTAGATGGTTGCCATGAGTCAAGATGCCAACCGGGTGAATAATGAGATTGCTAGAAAATTGGAAGACATTGGTGAATTAAGGGAAGAGAATGAAAAATGAATTGAAGATGCAACAACAACATAATGAAATGATAAAAAAAATTGAGGAAAGTACCAAAAGGATGGATGAATTTCTAATAAGTCAGAGAAGACTGGACAACACCACTTGAAATGAGTATAGTCAGTAAAGTTAGATCAAGCAAGAGTTTTTCAATCGATGAAAATGGTAAAGTTAACCGAGTTGCATAGTCAAACGAGTGTTGGTAGTGTTAACCGAGCTGAAATATCCAAAGGAGATAAGAGAATGTTTGATCGTTAACCAAGTAGTGGTTGGTGAAGCATTTAATGCACCCTATTTATTCCAAAAAGTATTTTGGGTTATAAATACACAATGAACCAACTCATTTTTCACATTCCATTTGAAGATAGAACTAGAGTGAAAAAGAACAAAAATTTAAGTAACCAAATTCTGAGCTATTACAATGATTTATGCATTTCACAGAGTGTTTGGAAGTTATTCATGGAAGTTTGAAGGGTAACTAAGAGATTTGAACACAATTTTTACAAAGTCCTAATTTGTTATCAGTGATGGATTTTACTTTGAAAACTATTTAATCGAAGGATTATAAGGAGAAGAAAGTAACATAAATCAAAAGAGAAATATCTAATGAACCGATCTACAAGTTACATCCTAAGATTACATCATAGATTGATGAAAAAGGAATGTTTTCATCTATATCGCCTAGAGTTTTATTGGTGAAAGTTATAACACTAGTAAATTGTAGCCTCATTTTCGACACTCATTGGTCTATTCTTCGATGCAAAATGGTCGATATAATGACCATTTTTGTTGATGAACTTTCTTTGTCTATTTTTCCACACGTTCCCTTAAAACTTCAATATTCGACTTACCATTTGGTCAAAATTTTGACTAAAAACAATGTCCAAATTGCTAGCTATGATATTACTAGCATTCATCATTTTTGACCAACCTTGGTCGAATTATCCACTACTATATACGTCATGAGTATGACTT
>BSBK01003978.1:890000-1002500 GCA_027943335.1 Chamaecyparis obtusa
GGGGAATACAATCATGTAAAACACAAAATAATATTATTATTATGTTATATATGTAAAACACAATCATGTAAAACTTGTGCAGATACAACCTTCACGTGTGCATATAAGAGTCAATCAAAGAAGGTACATGCACAGGTGACAAACATAAAAATTTGACCAAGCATTACTAGGAACTAGACCCTGCAACAAATGGACTTGTAATGATTTTCACAATAGTACATGTTTTGCAGGGTAAGCTCCCAGTACTGCTTAGGAAAATCTGAATGTTCATCACGTGTGCATATACAAGTTGATCAGATAAGGTATATGCACATGTGACAAACATGCATATTTGACCAAGAAATATTGAGAGCTATACCCCACATCAAATGGACTTGTGATGATTTTCATAATAGTACATGTGTTGCAAGGTAAGCTCCTAGTAGTACTTAGGAAAATGTGCATGTTCATCACCTGTGCATATGAAGTGGCTCTAATGGCATAAGGGATAGTGATGTAACCTTGGGGTCACTTGAGTGATCCAAGGACTTATGAAAAGGTCAAGAACCTATAAGGGTATCTATAGTTGGAATATGGCCATCAATGCCATTAAATCATGTAATTGCACTCAAAGTGAAAAGATGTCAAAAAGAAGATGTAAAATTGCATTCGTGCAATTATGGCCTAGAATGGTCATCTAGGGGTTATGGGTTAGTATGGATTGTAAAGGTTGTTTTAAAACCTTCTAAATATACTAAATGGGGGTATGAGATGCCATGTTGTCAAGTTGACAACATTGGTTGTCATCTTGACAACACTGTTAAGCCTATTTGGTTTTGACAATCAGTTTTATGACTGTTATGGAATAGTTTTGGGCAGCTAGGTGGTTGCAGTCGGGTTTCTTTGAAGAGTTTCCAAATTATGAGAAGAGGTATGAGTGGAGGATAAAGAAGAGATATTTTTGAAGGTTTCATAGGCCTAGGCTACTTTTGTCCCACCTCAACTTAGTAAAGAATATATTCTCTAGAATTTTAGAGATCTAACAAATCTCCACAAATATCCCTTCTAGCCTCCACTATTCAAATATATGTGTTCTCAGAATCTAAAAAATTTGATCATTGATTCTCATCAATGCAAAAATGTGGTAGTGATTGCATTAAATTACTTCAAGCTTTCTTTCTTATGTGCAAATTATGTTGTCGAGTTGACAACATTGGTTGTCAACTTGACAACACCATTAAGCCTATTTGGTTTTGATAGTTAGTTTTATGATTGTTATGGAACAATTTTGGGCAGTAAGGTGGTTGTAGTTAGGTTTCTTTGAAGAGTTTGAGTCTATTTATTTGTTGATCCACATGAGTGGAAAGGGGGGTGTAAAGTAGATGTGTAAGAAAACCATAATGAAATTGATTTAATCAATAAACCAAACATTTTTCTCTACATACTGTATTATGTCCCACGCGTACAGTCAGCAACTCTATGTCTTCAAATGAGTTTTGTGATATGGTAATGGTTGGATGATGGTGGAAGATCCTTTATTTGGTTATTACTTACATTTCCATGCATTGATCTCATTATTTCCTAACTACATTTGGATATATATACATTGGCTATTGCTTTTGGTTATGGACTTACTTCCTTTATGTATATTGGCTTATCATATACCTTGGCATGACTTAATTATGGGTATGAGGTTTAAGAGGAAGTTCAATCATGGGCTCACTCAATTTTGTGAACTCCTTACTTATGCCATTACTATGGAAGCATACCTTGGACTAACATATCTATGTTTTGTATGGATGGATGCATACTTATGTATATTAACAACATACCTTTTGATATGCATGAGGAGCATACATTACATTATGAACAATTACACTGACATGTTTCTGTTATGACACATGTTATAACTTACATTGTTATGGGTACATACATAGTTGATTGTTAGTATGGAGCATATACGTCATTTGCATACTTTAGCATGTATATATGAAGCATACTTTAGTGGCTTATTGTGTATGTATGGATCATACTTTCTTTCATAAATGAGTCTATATTGTAAAGAGCCTTGCTATCTCTTAGCTAAAGGTAATGTATCTTCTTTGAAATATTGGAGTTTATTTTGATTTATAATTCTCAAAATTATAAACAAAAATGAACAACTAATAACTTCCACTTTTTGAACTCATCAAATATTCAAATTCAGTATTTTGACAATGATTAAAAATAACATTACATGAATTAAATAAGAAAGGAGCACCTTTTTGAAATAAAATGTGGCATGCCAAAGATGAATGCAGCCACAAAGAGTGAGCACTGCTAATTGGGAGAGTTGTTACACCTTCCTATGGCAATGGTAGCCTCCAACACATCACACACAACTTTTCCTAAGTTGACGTAGCCCCCAACACAACATACATAGCCTCCTAATTAATATCATAACCTTCATTAGGTGATTTGTAGCCTCCTCAAGGTGTTACACAACCAAAACATAGTGACACAACCTCTATGCTAGTCATGCCACCAAAAGAAACAATTCACAAGTTCTTCTAGAAGTGATGTAGCTCCTCCAAATAGTACACAATACTAGAATTATTAATTTCTTCTCCAAAAATAATTAAACTCAACACCTTGAATTCTCTCTAGAATTCTAGAATGAAATTATAACTTGTCAAGAAAATATAAAATCTTTCCAGACAAAATATGAATTTCTGAAGAAATTGAACATGAAGAATTTTGAAATTGTTCACAACTCCTCAAATTTGATATACTTCAGCATCAAATTTGAATTTACTTAACCAACAATAGAATCTCCAATAAATCAGAAGAAAAATTCACCATTAACATGAAATGATTCAAATTGCACAATGAGGAATTAGTCCTCAAACCCTAGCCACATTTCTCCTCTCTCAAACTGCAATAAAAAATCACAAGTCCATGAATAATTTCAATTTTCTTCCAAGAGCTCATTAAAAAGCATTAAAAAGTTGTGGCTTTTTCCACACACTTTTCACTTAAGAGGCTTCATGCTTACACTTTCAAATTATAACATAAAGGTATGTTATTTACTAAGTCCAACTTAATAAATAACTTAATTACAGTTAAACTTCATTAAATTCTCAATAAATGAACCCAGCTACTCACACCTTAGAACTATCTCCACTGCCCTGCTAAAAATAGCCACTGCCCAAAATAGACCTACTAAAAATAGTAAATCTACCACAGAGAACCCCAAAAATCATTTTCATCTCACAAGGGTTGCGATAATGAACTGACCATGCTCAGCTATAGGAACTTGCTAAAATGGGGACATTACACTCAGTCCTCAAACCCTTGTTGAACTTCTCCACAGAAAAACTTCATAAAAAATAATCAACTCCAAGAATCAATTGATTTTTCCAAAAGCATTTTTTTTAATAATAAAAGATATCTTCTGTCACACACTTTTCACTTACAAAAGACTCTTCTTTATGTACACAATTGAAATATAATAAACTATTATATTTCTTTCCACTTTAATGATAATAAAAAGACCCTTTCATTAAAATAACCATATTTTGACATATAGGGTCCCTGTTTTATGAGCTCAAGATTTAAAACTTCTCAACCTGGTTCCAACGAGCTATAACACTAAGATGCCCACAATACATTCCCAATAAAAATGGAAACCCTAACTGATTTAATTAAATAATAATCATAATTCACCCATCTTGTGAAAATGACTGAGGAAGTAGCAAAATCAAAATCTGATAGCACCAGAGTGATCCTAATGATTAAAGATGATGAATGAACATGACAGGGTGACATACTAAAAATAGACACTCCCTCCAAGAATATTGGAGTCCAAACTGAAAGCTGAAAATAAAATCTAAGCGCATCATATAACTCCTCTAAATCATCCAAGATTAGTAGAACCATATGTTGACTTACTATAAATAGTAAGTCCCTCACAACGGGGCCAAAAATGACAATAGGATCCTCTAATCACCAGTATTAGCCTACAAGGACCTAAGGATAGGCTAAATTTGCTAAATCTAATGATCACTCAAAATGGGGACATTACAGTCCTCCCTCCTTGAAATTTCTTATCCCCAAGCAATCTCAAAAAACAAAACAAAGAAGTCCACCTGAATCCCAAGGATAGAGCAGAGTAATGTCCCTATAATCACCTACAAAATCCTACAAAGAAATAATCATTTATTACGCTAACCAAAGAACACTGACATCATGCCAACCGTTGTGATCTGCACAATCTGCAGTGCTAAACCAGACACTACCTTGATCCTAGTAGAGATGAAACTCACAATCATCCATAACAAGGAAGAACAAATATCCAAAACCATCTAACAAACCAACGGTCTCTACACACCCTGCCAGTCTACTTTGTGTACTCTTGTAATCCAAATATCCATCCACAGTAAAACTAACTTGGATGTACTGACCCTACAATTCACCTCCTGCTAACTTGCAATAGCCATCCCCAATAACTACAGATGGAGAAAACCCATCCCAAAAAGGATGATATATTCCTGGAGCCAAACCACGCTGATGTGCAAACAAGTCCTCAATCGGTGGGTCAAAAGAGAAGTGCTGAGCTCTCCTCACTGTGTAGTCATGGTGAAATACCCCAATCCCTGTCAGAGGCTCATCAAAATCCAACTAAGAATCAAGAGAGGGCTCCAGTCTCTACCTCCAAACAACTTGTTGGGCAGGGTCCTGAGTAACACGCTCAACAAACCCAACCACAAAATCCTTGTGAGGAAGCATTGAAGTCAAAGTATCTACAATCTTTCCCACTAAAAGATGAATACCGCAAGAACCCTGAATGAGCGTACCCTCATAAGTCCTGAAGGGCCCCTCCTAAAAATTAGGATTCTCAAGAAAGTACTCCATAAATGATTCTATGCAATAGAAATTATAAGAAGCAGCATCAACCCGCTCCCTTCCAATCCACAACTGATCCCTCAAAACTAGTGGCATTGTCAACTACCTACTACTATCAGTTGTGTGAGAAGAAGAAATAGATTTTCTTCCTGTAAAAGGAAACAAATCATCATGAGAACTAGACTCAAAACCATATGATACTCTATCTATGTTCTATGAAACATCAAGAGTAGTATCACAAACTGACACATAACTCACTAGCGAATCCGCTCCTGCTATCTCAGGACTCTCAACAACCTGCTCTATATCATTTGTCATTGTGCTAACAACTGGAAAGCTTGATACCACAAAACTCTCTTTGTTGTCCTCCACTGAAGCACTCACCTCAACTATATCTACTACATCTATCTCAAGGATGGATGTAACCGTGTCCCCAACACATCCATCACTGCTAACTATGGAAGATGACTCACCACCAACCACTACTATATGCAACTGAACTAGATCTATGGCTGGCAAAGACTGAATCTTGTCCAACTCCATAGTCACCTCTCCCAACTGAAACTTCAACTCCTGAAGAGCCCACTGAGTGCCCTCTAAAGCCTTATAATTCATTGTGAGCTCTTGAGTAAGCTCAATCACCTCCTCCTCTCTGTCCATTAGTGCCTTGTTTGTCGTACTCCCCCACTCAACTAGGTGATCTCAGTTGGATACCAACTATAAATAATCCCATTTAAAAATCTAGACAGCCTCATGTAAGGAATGAATCTCTGTTAAGAAAAGGTAATCACCTCCATTATCATTTGTCATAGGAGAACCCCAACCATAAAATTCCAACAACTAACGAGTGGCATCAAAATTCTTGAGAGTAGAAGTAATATCTCTCTGACCAAATCTCAACTGGCTAGTCACATGATAACTCTGCATAATATGTCTCCTATGCAAAATCTCAACTGTACTATCCATACTATGATAGGAAGCTATATCCAACAAACCCCCCTCAAGATCACTATATCTCTCTATACTATCATCTGAGAAAATATTTGCAAATTGAGTACTAACATCAGACTCATCATCGTCTACCCCCAAGGAAGCTACTACTAAATCTATCTCATCACAATCCTTAGTTACCTCATCCTCTACAACTACATGACAATCTAGATCTTGGGACCCCTCCTTACTCACTAACAACTCAAAGTCCTCCCCCAGGGTCTGATAAATCAAGTATCACTCGCTCAAGGTAGAGTCATCCTCATGAGTCACCAAGGAAGCAACCTCATAATCCCTCTCCTAATGTGCACTATCAACCTCACACATGTCTACCAAAGAGGTATCACTACCAGGTACCTCTACTAACAGATCAACTAAAGGAGTGGAATCCCTAGATGAAACAATCTCCTACCACTCATATGCTTCCCTATCCTCATCCATGAGTCCTTGCAGAAAAGGATCCTGGAACACACCACCACCAGATGACAATGCTGAGTCCACACCAAAAGTATGATAAAAAAAATAGAAACAATGCAACACCTATCATCCTCACTATCAACATTAGAGGTATCCACAATGCTAGTATCAACATCATCTATCTGAAACCCCTTTTCTATCTCTGGCTACATACATGACTCAATGTCATCGCACAAATTACCTACACTGTGGCATGAATCTATGTCACCTAAATCATCTGTAACATTCCCATTGTGAGTGTCATCACTGGGTAGCTCCATGCTCACATTCTCAATACAGGAAAATACTACTGTCTCCTACACTGACTCCACACTGTGACTACTACAATAAACATCAGAGCTATTAGAGCTCATATACTTCTCACAGTCCTCAAAGATAACACCATCATCTATGGTGTCAGAATCCATAGTGATATCTACAACATCCTCCACTCTCACCCTATCCACAACATCAACAATAGGCTCAAGATGTTGAAACTCAATACTACTATCTATCAACAAGATAGGAACATCCACATGTCCCTATAAGAAGTCTCCAACATCATGTCTACGAATAGGACTAATGGTTATCCTACTAAGAATAGGACCATCTCCACAATGATCAGTGGCTATTGAAAATTCATCATGAATATTTTGAGATGTCTCACTTGCAAGAACATCTTGTTTCTCTTCTTGCAGTCTTCGCGAGGAAGACTTCCTGAAGAAGGAAACCATGAAACTAGCTGCCCTGTCAACAGTGGCCAAATTTGCAAGTTGGGCTTTTAGCCTTTCTTATGTTTGCCTTAGTTTATCCATTTCATTTTCCAAGACACTTGATTGTTTCCTAACTCATGTCACACTGCTCAACTAGTTTCCATATTTACTTGGTTTTCTATATTTATCCATGGCTAAAAAATAAAGCTAGAGTGCTGCTCACTCCAAACAAATGTGTAAGCTCAAAAATTTTCAACCCAATAGGATGGCAGGAAACCGCTCTGATACCACTATAAAGAGCCTTGCTAGCTCTTAGCTGAAGGTAATGTATCTTTTTTGAAATATTGGAGTTTATTATGATTTATAATTCTCAAAATTATAAACAATAATGAACAACTAATAATTTCCACTTTTTGAACTCATCAAATATTCAAATTTAGTATTTTGACAATGACTAAAAACAAAATTACATGAATTAAATAATCAAGGAGCACCTTTTTGAAATAAAATGTGGCCTACCAAAGATAAATGCAGCCACAAAGATTAAGCACTGCTAATTGTGAGAGTTGTTACACCTTCCTATGGAAATGGCAGCCTCCAGCACATCACACACAACTTTCCCTAGGTTGGCGTAGCCCCCAACACAAGATACACAACCTCTTAAGTAATATCATAGCCTTCATTGGGTGATTTTCAGCCTCCTCAAGGTGTTACACAACCTAAACAAGGTGACATAGCCTCTATGCTAGTCATGCCACCAAAAGAAACAATTCACAGGTCCTTCTAGAAGTGACGCAACTCCTCCAAATAGTATGCAATCCCAAAATTATTAATTTCTTCTCCAAAAATAATTAAACTCAACACCTTGAATTCTTGCTAGAATTCCAGAATAAAATCACAACTTGTCAAGAAAATATAATAGCTTTCTAGACAAAATATGAATTTTTGAAGAAAATCGAACCATAGGAAGAATTCTGAAATTGTTCACAAATCCTCAAATTTGATATACTTCACCACCAAATTTGAATTTACTTAACTAGCAATAGAATCTCCAGTAAATTAGAAGAAAAATTCACCATTAACATGTAATGATTCAAATTGCACAATGAGGAATCAGTCCTCAAACCCTAGCCATATTTTTCCTCTCTCAAACTTCAATAGAAAATCACAAGTCCATGAATAATTTCAATTTTCTTCCAAGAGCTCATTAAAAAGCATTAAAAAGTTATGGCTCCTTCCATAGACTTTTCACTTAAGAGACTTCATGGTTACACTTTAAAATTATAACATAAAGGTATGTTATTTACTAAGTCCAACTTAATAAATAACTTAATAACATTTAAACTTCATTAAATTCTCAATAAATGCACCCAGCTGCTCACACCTCAGAACTGTCTCCACTGCCCTACTAAATATAGGCACTGCCCAAAATAGACTTACTAAAAATAATAAATCTACCATAGAGACCCTCAAAACTCACTGTCAGCTCATGAGGGTCATGATGATGAACTAATGATGCTTAGCTACAGGAACCTGCTAAAATGAAGACATTACAGTCCTCCCTCCCCAAGATTGATTTTCCTCAAGCAATCACAATCTAGGGTGCTGAAGTATATCCTTAGGCTCCCAAGTGGCATCCTTGGTAGGAAGTCCTTGCCACTTCACCAGAGACTCTCTGATGATCTGTCGATGCAAGTGCCTCTCCGTGGTATCTAGAATAGCCTTAGGAACCAACTCTAATATGCCCTCATGGTTTAGAGGAAGTAATTGAGAAGATGGCACAACATGTTGGTCCAACACCTTCTTGAGGCATGACACATGAAAAACATTATGAACCATGCTATCTGGAGGTAAATCCAACTCATACGCAACCTCCCCCACACACTAGACTACATAGAAAGGTCCATAATAATAGGGCTTGAGCTTCTCCACTCCACTCTTCCTGATGGAAGACTTCCTGTAAGGTGGTAGCATTAGATAGACCACATCACCCACTTGGAAAGAATGAGCAATCCTCCTCTAATCAACATACTACTTTTGATGATTTTGATCCCTCTGAATATTATCTCTTAATATCCTCAAGATATCCTAACCATCTTGCAACATATCACCTACATTGGGTACTCGACTCTCACTACATAACAAATCCATAAAACTAGGAGGATCATACCCATACAAAGCCTAGAATGGTGACACCTGAATAGTCATATGGTGAGTGAAGTTATAACAATACTCGCACAAGTGAATCCACTTCACCCAAGCCCACTGCTAAGATGAAACATAATTTTTAAGATAGCCCTCCACCCATTTATTTACTATCTCATTCTGACCATCAGTCTGAGGGTGGTAACTAGTACTTGGAGTCAATTCTATCCCACATAACCTGAAAAAGATCCTGCCAGAAATGGCTCATGAAACAACTATCATGATTGCTTACAATAGTTTGGGGTAAACCATGTAATCTAAACACCTCCCAAAAAATAACTCAACCAACTGAACAACTATAAAAGTGGTGGTGATCAGAAAGAAGTGAGCATATTTAGTGAGTTGATCCACCACCACATAAATACAATCTCTACCTTGGGCTTTTGACAAGCCCACAATAAAGTCCATAGACAAACATGCCCACTTTCGCTAAGGAATGGGAAGTGGCTATAATAATCCCACAGGATAGGTATTTTCTTGTTTGTTCTATTGAAAAATAGAGCACTCCCGAACATACTACTAAACATCAGTCTTCAGGCCCTTCCAAGTGAATCTCTCACGAATTTTTCTATAAGTTTTAAAGAACCCAAGTAATCCAGCTAATGGAGAATAATGAAAGGCCCATGAAATAATATGTCTGACACTTGATCCAGGAACTAAATATATCCTTCCATTGTAAATGATCAAATCATTTACAATGGTATAACTACTATCTTGTATACTACCATCAGCAATACTAGCTACCCACTGATCATGAGTATACTCTGTAATGATCATGTGTCTCCAATCCTCTGCTATCTCCGTAATCACACATAAGTGGGATCTTTGAGAAAGGGCATCAACAACCACATTCTGAGTACCTTTGATATAGGAGATATCAAAGTCATAAGACTGTAGCTTACTAACCCACTTCTGTTGCCTCTCATTAAGATCTCGTTGTCCAAGGAAATGCTTCAGGCTATTGTGATATGGTTGGATATAAAAATTTCTACCAACTAGGTACTACCTAAATTTGGCCAAGGCATGCATAATGGCCAACATTTCCTTATCATAAATGCTAAATAATCTCTCAGGACCTCTGAGCTTCTGACTCTTGAAAACTATAGGATGACAATCTTGAGAAAGCACTACTCCAATACCCTCTCCTGAGGTATCACAATGCAACTCAAAAGGTGTCGTGAAATCTAGAAATGACAAAACTAGACATGAATTCATGATCACCTTGAACTTCTCAAAACACTCCTGTGCCTAAGTAGTCCACACAAAAGAACCCTTACAGGTCAGATCAGTAAGGGGAGTTGCATGTCTAGAGAACCCTACCACAAATCTATCATAGAAAGCACATAATCCAATGAATCCTCTTAGTTGTGTTAGGTTCCCTAGTGTAGGCCAATCCAGAATAGCATGAACCTTATCAGGGTCCATGTGAACTCCCTCTACACTGATGATGTGCCCCAAATAAAATAACTCAGTCATGCCTAAGGCACACTTGGACTCCTTGGCATACAAGGAAGCCCCATTAAGAATACCCAATACTAAATCTAGATGTGCTACATGCTCATCCCAAGTCTTACTATAAAATAATATGCCATCAAAGAATACAAGAACAAATCTCTGAAACTGGCTATGGAAGACTCTGTTCATAGTAGACTAGAGTGTGGTGGGGGTGTTAGTCAAGCCAAATGGCATGACTAGAAAATCAAAGTGGCCACAATGATACCTGAATTCTATCTTCTCCACATCTTGATCTCTAACTCTGATATGATGATACCCTAATCTCAAGTCAATCTTGGAGAAGTACTAAGCCCCATGCAACTCATCGATAAGCTCATCAATCTGAGGGATCAGATACTGGTTTTTAATAGTCTTTTTATTCAACATCTGGTAATCTATACACATCCTGAGTGTCCCATCCCTTTTCTTCACCAAAATGACAAATGAAGGAAAAAGAGACTTACTCAACCCAATGTGTCCCATAGCGAGCAACTCTTGAATGGTCTTCTCAATCTCATCCTTCAGCTGCTTAGGGTGCTGATACGGAGTAATCATAATGGGCATAATGTCCTCCTCTAACTCAATAATGTGTTCAATCCCCCTATCAAGTGGTCTTCCATATGGTAAATCATTAAACACCTTAGAGTCTTTAATTCTAAGCTGCTGAATATTCGACTGATAAGGTGGCCCATCCATGCTATCCAATGTAGGCAACATCCTACACTCTGCTGCCCAATCTACAACATCATCATGATGTACCAAACACTACATGTGGTTGAAAGTAATCATTTTCAGATCACCACTCTTGATAGCCTTAAGAATGTGAGTCTTACCATCCTTAATGAATCTCAATTCCATCCTCTCAGGGTTCGTGTAGATGTCTTTGAGTGAATGCAACCAAATCATGTCAAGAACTATATTAGTTCTTTCCATGTCAACCACATAGAAATCTGCCATGAAGGAATAATTGTTTAGCTTTATAGGAAGCTCAAAAATCATTTTGTTAGACTTAAGAGAGTAATCATCAGCTACCTGTACTCTAAGTCCTTCAAAATATTCAGTTTTAAACCCTCTCTTGGCAACCAAACATGAATCAATAAAGCTATGTGTAGCTCCTATGTCAAAAAGAGCAATGACATGCTTCCCTTCCAAGAGACCATGCATTCTGAAAGAATCTTCCTTTCTCATGCTAGTAAGGTAAACAGACTTAAAATCAGAATTAACTATCTTCTCATCATCATTACTAGGAATCGCATGTGTGTCATGCTCATAATCAACTTGTTGTCCCAAAAAATTAGAATCATCTTCCTCATCATAAAACCACTCCATCATCTTATTTTTCCTTTTTGGTTTCAAAGGGAAATCATGGTTTAGATCATAGGGACCTCTACAATGAAACCATAATTTCTTTCTCCTTAGATCATTCAAGGTTTCTTGATCTAAAGGGCCTGATGTAGGATGATTAAATTCAGCTCTATCATCCTTTTTAGGTGTTGTCCTATCATAAGATGAAGTAGAAGGTCTCGTAGAAAATTTATTTTGTGGAGTAGATGCTTCTAAATTCCTTTCCTTTTTCATAGCTTCTTGCAAGGTAGGTGGATCCAAAGACTTAATCCACCCTCTGAGAGGCTCAACCAAACCCTTAACAAAAAGAATAACTCTCCTCCTCTCTGATATGTCATAAACCATAATAGACAACTGTTGAAACTCACTGATAAAGGCCTCAAGGCTACCTGTCTATCTCAATTGAGCCAACTATCTGAAGTAGGTTTCAGGGTCCTTCCTATCAAATCACTCTATTAACCTATCCACAAACTCTTGATAATAGATAATATGATCATGTCGAAGTGACACTAGCCCATGGTACCACCAATCATGAGCTACTCCATCAAGATGCAACACAACAAAGAGAATGGCATCCTCCTCAGTCATGGGACACAAAGATAAGTGTCGAGCTTATGCACTGAAGATCATGTTAATATGATTTAGAACAACAAAAACGGGGGGTGAATCAATTTTTCTCAAGTCCAGATGTATAAATAAACTTTCAAAACTTTTCAACAAATCAGATCTAACAACCAATAGCTACTCTGTCATTACTGAATATAGAACATAAACATATAATAGTGCAGTCCACTATCCAACAATATCTAACTTGAAAAACATAGAAATGTTCAAACCAAAACATTCACACAAGTATTGACACCAAGATTTATAGTGGAAACCTAATTTGGGAAAAACCACTTTGTAAAAAGTGCACCTTGTTATAGGATTTACATACATTCCATTAGAATGCAACCTTGTTCAAAGGATTTATACAAATGATTGTTAGGTCAACCTTGGTTAAAAGGATTTTGACTAATACAATGGTTAGAAAGTAATAGTAATATTGATCTGAAAACATACAACTCACTTTGCAAATATCAGATCCAATTTCATACACATATGCTTGCTTACTGACTATGATTCATTTCCATCTCCATCACTCATCTTCTCAGAAATCCCTTCAAGAAATCACAAAACTTCTCCTTTAGCCCTTTTTGCTTATACAGTCAATAACATAACTGACAACTCCAACATCCTCTCTCTTCTCAACCTCATGCTTAGGTTTCATTAATACTTCCTCAATTAGGTCAATAAAACTTTTTCCACTTAATCTCCTTTGTAGATCTTAGGGTTAGGTCAGATTCATCGAATCTTTCCAACTTTATGTTGTTCGTCTATCCTTCTAGAAAAATCTCAAATCTCTCAATAGATTTATAGTAAAACATTTTACAGTGCATTAAATTCTTCCATACAATCAATAAATAAAGTCAATATGATTTACATAATCCAAGAATTCAACTATGTCGGCTAGGAATTTGAATTCTTCCTCAAATGTAAATTACTGACACTCGGTCAATACTGTGTTCAACTCCTCAGTTTTCACTGGAAAGCTCGGTCACCACTAAAATTGTTTCCTTGGCTAATACTGTCTTCCTCAACAATTAACTGATGTTCAATCAACACTGAATTTACTCGGCATATACTAGCTCGATCAACACTAACATCACTTGCCTTAAACTAGATTTATTCACTTTTGCTTAGTTAAGCCTACTTGTTTAGTCTTCATTCTTACTTGGATAAATAATACATTATCTTATCATTGTGCCACATAATCAAGTACCCATTGAAGTATCAAGATAACTCAACCTTTCCTTAGGTGCTATTGTTATCAACCTTTCCCACATCCTTCTCAACAATCAAATAGATATAGTACTTTCTTAAATACCAACAGTCTTACTAGTTAAGGTTTGACATCAATGAAAATACAACAATTGCTTCAATTATAGTTTCCAACAATCTCCCTCTTTGGCATTGATGGTGAGACCATATGAATAACACATGAAACACAAACCAATCCAAAAATTATCTATCCATCAGAAAAATATTTATAATATCCTTAGCTTCATTTTGATGTAGAAGCAATTAGCCTTGCTTGTATGATCGTCCACACAATAACATTCTTTCCTCTGAATCTCTCCCTCTTACTTGATCTTCCATGAAATCTCACCATGTGTTTTCATCTTATTCATCTCCCTCTTTGACAATAATGCCAAAGAAACAACTAAAACATACATCCTTCAGATGTAGATGTCATCTTTTCAGTGTAGTAATAGTATTTCTCCCTCTGTCATCTTTTCTTATGACTGATTATCAGCTTTGCTGTACTTTTCACAACTCTAGGCTACTCCTAAAGTGTGACCTTTCTCTGCATCAATTTGTCAGATACTCTTTGTAGCACATTTGATGCAATACTCCTAGCTTGAATAGGTAGCCTTAGTTAGGGAAAAAAACCCTAACTGTCCTCTCAGATATTCATGAGCTTCTTTAGGTAAAGCTTTAGTGAATATGTCTACTAGTTGTTCCTTTGTATTCACATATTCCATTCTGACCTCTCTATCTTGTACCAATCCCTCAAGTAATGATACTTGATGGCGATGTGTTTGGTCTTTGTGTGCATTACTGGATTTTGAGATATGTTAATAGCACTTTTTTTATCACAATAGATGACAATTGGTTCAGTGATCTCTTCTTTCATGCCTACCAACAATTGCTTTATCCATACCAAGTTTGAATAGTTCACTGCTGCAGCCACATACTCAGCTTTAGCTGTAGATTGGGAAATGCAATTTTGTTTCTTACTTGTCCAGGAAACTAATCTCTATCCAAGAAAGAAAGCTCCACCACTAGTACTCTTTTTTTCATCCACATTTCCTTCCCAATCAACATTAGTATACACTCTCAGTTCAAATATTTCATGCTTCTTGTAGTACAATCCATAATCAGTAGTCCCTTTCAAATATCTCATTTTCCTTTTGACAGCAATCATGTGAGTTTCCTTAGGATTGGCAGAGAATCTTGCCACAATCCTAATTGCTAGAGCAATATCTGGTCTGTTGTGAACAACATACTACTGTTTTCCAATCATGAATCTATACAAAGTCTGGTTTACTTCAGCAGCATCATCATTCTTAGACAATTTTTGTCTAGTAGCCATGGGAGTACTTACTGGCCTTGAATCCTCCATACCAAAGGTTTTCAGTATCTCATGAATATATTTAGACTAGGTGATGAAAATACCTTTCTCCATCTAATATACTTGTAAACCAACAAAGAATTTGATCTCCCCAAACATACTCATTTCAAATCCAGTTTGCATTTCATGTGAAAATTTCTTACATAGGGCATCTTGTCCACCAAATATAATATCATCTACAAAAATCTTAGCCAACAAGATTCCTTTACCTTCATCTTTCATATACAGTTTGCTTGTGTCATTTGTCCTTGAGAATCCAATCTATATCAAGTAGTTGTGCAGCCTCTCATACCATGCTCTAGGACCTTGCTTTAATCCATACAATGCTTTATTCAGTTTGCAAACCATGTGTCTCTTGTTTGGATCAACAAATCCTTCTGGCTGTTCAATGTACACTTCTTCTAATATACCATTTAAAAATGCAGACTTGACATCCATTTGGTATACCTTGAAATCTTTGTAGGAAACATATGCAAGTAAAGTTCTTACTCCTTCCAATCTTGCTATAGGGGCAAATGTCTCCCCATAATCTATTCCTTCTTCTTGTGCATAGCCTTTGCATACCAGCCTTTCTTTGTTCCTTGTGTTTTGTCCATGCTCATTCTACTTATTTCTAAACACCCACTTTGTTCCAATGACATTTTTGTTTTCTAGTCTCGGCACCAGAGTCCAGGTATCATTCTTCTCTATTTGGTCTATCTCCTCATTCATTGCTTGTATCTAGTCTTCATTTTCTAATGCCTCCCTTGTTGTCTTAGGCTCAAATTCACACAACAAAAATGTAGGGTCTCTTAACTTGCATCTGGTTAGAACTCTAGTATCTATGTCTCCAATAATTTGTTCAGGCTTGTGATGTCTCCTTACATATTGTGCCAAAACAAGTTCTCCTCTCCTTTCTTCTTGCTCTTCAGGTTCACCAACAAGATTGTCAGATTCAGCTTCTGAATGCTTGACAACCTCTTCCTGATACTTGACATCATTCTCCTGTCACTCGACATGTTCTTCTTGTCACTCGAAATTGTTTCCCTGATGCTTGACATTGCTTACCTAAGACTTTGCATTAGGTGCAAGTTTGTCACTTTCCTCTCCTTCTTCTATATAAACAAAAGATATGTAATCTTCTGGTTCTCTCTTGCTTTCAACTTCATTTTTCTCTACATACTCATCAACTTTGACATTTACACTTTCCACAATTTTGTTAGTGTTAGAGTTCAAACACTTGTAAGCTTTACTTTTCATGGAATAGCCTAGGAATATGCCCTCATTACTTTTAGCATCAAATTTTACATTCCTATTGTCTTTTAGTATATAGCATTTGCTTCCAAAAATTCTAAAGTACTTTACATTAGGTGCATACCCATGCCATAAATCATAAGGTGTGATATTTGTACCTTTTTTGATCTGTACTTGGTTAAGGGTATAAACAGCTGTACTTACACCTTCTCTCCACTACTTTTGTGTAACATTCTTTTCAATCATCAATGTTCTTGCACAATCCATGATAGATCTATTCCTTCTCTCTGCTATATCATTTTGTGGAGGTGTTCTAGGTGAAAGCATCTATCTCTTGATCCCTCTATCATTGCAAAATAGATTGAACTCATTGGATATAAATTCTCCACCTTGGTCAGATCTCAGACACTTTAGGTTCCTACTTGTCTCCTTTTCAACCTTAGCTAAATACCACTTAAAATTTTGAAAAGCATCAGATTTTTCTTTTAAGAACATTATAGTCATCATTCTGGTGTAATCATCAACAGACAGGATAAAATATCTAGCACCACAATAGCTTTGTACACCCATAGGTCCAAAAAGGTCAGTATGAACCAAATCTAAAGCATTCTCAGAAGTAAAAGTCTTTCTCTTGAAACTAGACTTTGTCATCTTACCTAACTGACATTGTTTGCACATTACATTCTTAGGTTTCTTCAATCTAGGCAGTCCTCTCACTTTCTTCTTCTTACTAATTTCTACCAGATTATCAAAGTTAACATGACATAGCTACTTATGCCATAACCATATATCATCAAGTTGTGTAATCATACATGTCTCTTTAGATAGTTCTAGACAGAACAAATTACCTCTTGTTTGTTCTCCACTTCCAATCAGTTCACAAGTGGCATCAAATATTTTGGCCTTCCTATGATGAAATTCCACTCGGTATCCAGTGCTATTAAGCTGTGCAACACTCAATAGATTATAGTTAAGATCTTCAACCCAATATGCATTTTCACAAGTGATCTTATCAATTAGCTTAATCAATCCTTTACCCCTAATAGGACATGGTGCATCATTTCCAAATTTTACACTTTTACCTTTATAATGATCTAAGGTATCAAAATTACTTTTGTCACCAGTCGTGGTGTGAACAACCACTGTCAATAATCCATTTATCATTTTTGTTCACATAGGATATCAATGCAGTTTTATCATCCTCATTAGACTCATCTTTCATTGCAACATAGACTACCTCAATTTCAAAATCATCACTATCAGTGTCAGTTCCTTCTTTAGCAATATAGCAGGATTTCTTACCTTTTCCTTTGTAGTCCTTGTACATTTGGTAACCTTTGTCTTCTCTTTTGTCTTTATGCTTGCTATCTCTTTCTTCATCCTTATCATCCCTGTCAGGACATCTTGCAGCTATATGACCAACTTTATTACATGAAAAATATATAATAGGGATTTTACCTTTATACTTTCCTTTTCCCCTTTTCAATCTTCTAGCCATAAGAGCTTCAAGATCCTCAAGTTTTTCATCAGACGTGTCACTTTCACTTTCACTTTCACTTTCACTAATGCATTTTTCTTTCTCTTTCTTTGACTTACTCAGAACCATTTGTGACTTAAAAGCATATTCAACATTAGCAACTGTGAAGTTATCATAGTTAGAAAGCTCAAAAGTAGTAAGCTTACCAACCAAACTTTCCAAAGTAAGAGCATTATTAGGGTTACATCTAGATTCTTGAATTGCTAAAATTTTGATGGCATAAATAGGACGCAAGGTTCTCAATACTTTTCCTATAATAATATCATCTTCAATAGTTCCATTTTCTCCTCTAATAAAATTTAAAAATTCTTTTATCCTACCACAATATTGAGCAATATTCTCACCTTCTTGCATTTTCATTTCATCAAATTTACCTCTTAGGCTCTCAACTTTTTCCCTTAGTACATTTATGTCACTGCCATAGATGTTTGCAAGAGTGTCCAACATTTTCTTTGCATTTATGCAGTCTTTGATGTCTTCAAATTATGAATAGCTTAGGGAAGATGCAATCTCCAACATTGCTTGATTGTGCTATTGTTTATCTCTCATCTCCTTGGCAGTCAAAGGTGTGACAGGTGTAATATAATCATGATCAACATAATACTTTGCAGAATCACCAATACTAGCCAGATGCAGCTTCATGAAACTTTTCCATGCAGTGAAGTTCTCCTTATTTAGCTTTGGTACCTCCTTCTTATACATCCTGATCATTTACTTCAAGTACCTTTAAAATTGTCCTCTATAAGCACCAACAACTTTGATACCAATTATTAATATGATATAGAACAACAGAGAGGGGGGTGAATCAATTGTTCTTAGGTCCATATGTATAAATAAATTTTCAAAACTTTTCAACAAATTAGATCTAACATCCAACAGCTACTTGGTCATTACTGAATATAGAACAGAAACATATAATAGTGCAGTCCACTATCCAACAGTATCTAACTTGCAAAACACAAAAATGTTCAAACCAAAACATTCACACAAGTATTGACACTAGGATTTATAGTGGAAATCCAATTTGGGAAAAAACACTTTGTAAAAAGTGCACCTTGTTATAGGCCTTACATACATTCCATTAGAATGCAACCTTGTCCAAAGGATTTATACAAATGACTATTAGGTCAACCTTGGTTAAAAGGATTTTGACTGATACAATGGTTAGAAAGTAACAGTAATATTGATATGAAAACATACAACTCACTTTGCAAATATCAAATCCAATTCTGTACACATATGTTGGCTTACTGATTGTGATTCATTTCCATCTCCATCACTGATCTTCTCAAAATCCCCTCAAGCAATCACAACACTTCTCCTTCAGCCTTTTCTGCTTATACAGTCAATAACATCAACAACAACTCCAGCATCCTCTCTCTTCTCAACCTCATTCTTAGGTTTCCTTAATACTTCCTCAATTAGGTCAATACAACTTTTGCCACTTAATCTCTTTCGTAGATCTTAGGGTTAGGTTAGATTCATCGAATCCTTCCAACTTTATGTTCTTCATCTATCCTTCTAGAAACATCTCAAATCTCTTAATAGATTTACAATAAAACATTTTATAGTGCATTAAATGCTTCCATATAATCAATAAATAAAGTCAACATGATTTACATAATCCAAGAATTCAACTATGTCGGCTAGGAATCTGAATTCTTCCTTAAATGTAAATTACTAACGCTCGGTCAATACTGTGTTCAACTCGTCGATCTTCACTAGAAAGCTCGATCACCACTAAAACTATTTCCTCGACTAATACTGTCTTCCTCGGCAATTAACTGATGTTCGGTCAACACTGAATTTACTCGGCATATACTAGCTCGGTCGACACTAACATCACTCGGCTTAAACTAAATTTCTTCACTTTTTCTCAATTAAGCCTACTTGTTTAGTCTTTATTCTTACTTAGATAAATAATACATTATCTTATCATTGTGCCACATAATCAAGTACCCATTGAATTATCAAGATAACTCAACCTAAATCCTTAGGTGCGATTATTATCAACCTTGCCCACATCCTTCTCAACAATCAAATAGATATAGTACTTTCTTAAATAGCAACAGTCTTACCAGTTAAGGTTTGACATCAATGACAATACAAAAATTGCTTCAATTGCAGTTTCCAATAGATCATGCATAATAATAGGGTGTCCAGAGTCCTTTGGTTTGTTAGATGGTTTTGGATATCCATTCTTACTTGTTTTTGATGGATGTGAGTTTCATCTCTATTGGGATCTAGGTAGTGACAGGTTTGGAACTACATGTTATGTGGTTCACTATGGTTGGCATGATGACAGTGTGTTCAAGTTTACTCAGTGGATGATGATTTCTCCATGGGAGTTTGTAGGTGATTAAAAGGACATTACTCCATTCTATCCTTGGGATCCAGGTGGACTTCTATTTTTTTTTTGAGATTGCTTGGGGACAAGCAATTTCAGGGAGGGAGGACTGTAATGTCTCCATTTTGAACGTGCATTGGAGTTAGTAGATTTAGCCTATCATTGGGTCCTTGTAGGCTAATACTGGTGATTAGAGGATCTTGTTGTGGGTCTTGGCCCCTTTTCAAGGGACTTACTATTTATAGTAAGTCAACTTATGGTTCTATTGAGCTTAGAGGATTTAGAGGAGTTATATGATGCTTTCAAATTTGATTTCCAGCTTCCAATTTGGAATCCAAGATTCTTGGAGGGAGTGTCTATTTTTAGTAAGTCACCCCGTTAGGTTCATTCATCATCTTTCATCATCAGCATCACTCTTGTGCTATCATATTTTGATTATGATGCTTCCTCAATTGTTTTCGCAAGATGGATGAATTATGATTATTATTTAATTAAATCAGCTAAGGTTGCCATTTTTATTGGGAATGTTTTCTCGACATCTTAGTGTTATAGCTTGTTGGAACCAGGTTGAGAATTTTTAAATCATGAGCTCATAAAACAGGGACCCTATATGTCAGAATAGCATTATTTTAATAAAAGGGTCATTTTTCAGCATTAAAGTGAAGAGAAATATAATAGTTTATTATATTTCAAATGTGAACATAAAGCAAAGTCTTTTGTAAGTGAAAAGTGTATGAGAGAAGATATCTTTTATTATAAAAGCAATGCTTTGGGTAAAAAGAAATATATTCTTGACTTATAAATTTTATAAAATTTGGTTGTGAAGAAGAGGGCTAGGGTTTGAGGACTGATTCCTCTATTTTGGAAATTTGAATCATCACTGATTGATGGTGAATTTTGCAAACTAAATTCTAGAAATTCATATCGAATCTTTGAATGTAAATCTTGGTGCTGAGGTATACCAAGTTTGTGAAGATTTGAACAACTACAACAGAGATTGAGAGTTTATTAATCTGATTCAAAATTCTTGAAGTATTAAATTTAATAGGAGGCTGAATTATCTCCTAGGGCTACATTTTGACTTCATGAAGCAACAAATTGAATTTGAAGTGGCTTCTTGTTTGGATAAGGCTATGATTTATCTCTTGGTTGCTGCATTTCATCTCAAGAGACTTGTGCTTCCATTTTAGAGCCTCACGTGACCCTCTTTGGTGGCCAACTAACTTACCTAAGCCTTGTGTGGCTGCTACGATTTATATTGGATGTTGATTGATCAATTCATGTGAGAACCTATACTTCTTTTTGGTTGTGATCTATATCAGTTTGACACATTACAAAATTTAGGTGCCAATTTGCTATTGTTTTAAGTTGCCAATTAATTTTGCAATTTACAATTAATTTGGTAATTCTGGTAGAATCTAGGAGTTTGAGTAATTTTTATTTATTTTTATTTCAATGCTAGTATTTGGTTTGTTTTAGTGGCTTATTGTGTATGTATGGATCATACTTTCTTTTATAGCCAAGTCTATATTTATTGATTATAGCTGAGACTATGTGATTATATGTGTGAACACATTTTCTTTACATTGAACTTGATTCTTATGATTATAAGATCATATTGGTTACTCTTATGCTTATGTGGATTCATGAGATAAGATTTTGATTATGAGATATATTTGGTTATGATTGTTCATTTGGTAACACTTATGCATATGGATAAAGTTGTTTCTTATGAATTTGATACTTAGAGAATATCATGGATTTGGAAAGTATCATGGACTTGATACTACCTTGAATATCATTGACTTGATACTTAAAAGAGTCAAGGTGACTCGTGGATCTAGGAAATCCACAATATATATATTCATCACTAATGCTTCGATCTATCCATGGCAGAAACAAATTTATTGTATGTTGAGGGCCCAGTTGGAGTGAGATTCTCATATTCAAATAACACTAAGGACTATCATAATTTTAATGATACTCACGCTAGTATGTTGAATTTTAATAATGCTCAAGCTGTTATGTTAGTAACTATTTTTGATATTGTTGGCTTGTGGTTTGATGGGTAATATTTTTATTTTTCTGTAGAATTTTTTATTCACAAAGTCATTTTAGCTATTTGGTAGAGGGTTGAACCTCTTTAGTTAATTCTGTTAATTAAATAATGTCGAAGAGGACCCATCTAAAAGACTATTGATTGATTTAGCCAAAGACAATCTGGCATTCATTTTGAACTCGTATAGGAAATTTCTAGAGTTTAGAGATGCAGAGTTTTACATGTAACAGGGGAGAGCTATGCAGGTATGACCAACTTTTCCTTAGATATTTTCATTATTGTCATTATGATCTGTAAAGCTGATTATAATGTATATATATGAGAATTTTTTTTGTACTTGTCAGTGCACTATTTTCCTCAACTAACAACTCTTGTTCTGGATTACAACAAAAAGAAGACTAGGAAGCCTATAAATCTGAAAGGAATCTCTGTATGTTTTATCTTCTAAGATCATTTTTACACTTCCATTCAATGAATTAAATAAATTACTTGAGTTTGGTAATGTGACGCATGCACAATTTTTGATGGTTTTGATAGAAAATATATTTTTCTCACACTTTCATTCAATGAATCACTTGAGTTGGGTAATGTGGTACATGTACAATTTTGGATGCTTTTGATAGGAAATATTGAAGGGGTTTGATTTTTTTTTGGAAAAACTATCTGTGATTATATATAGTATAGGATGTTTATTAATATTGGTATGGGTAAGCATATAGTTTTTAGTTTACAGTGTAATCTATTGTTTTCTTGTGTTTGATATATTGCCACCTAATATTTTCATTCTTGTGCTTATAATAATGTTAGATAGGGTTCATCCCTTTGTGGATGTTGAGCTCAGTATAAGCAATGGACCATTTTTGTGGTCACATGGGAAAATTTCAGACATAACATACAGATGGAGTCAAAAAATTTGGAACACCTCTACACAGTGGGTTCAACAATAAGGAAGTGGCACTTTATCAGAAGGTTGTTCAAAAGAAACATAAATGGTTGCAGTGATTTGGAGTACTGGTTGAGCGATGTGGAGTAGAGACTTAGATCCATGATTATATTCTAAGAAGTGAACATAATCAGTTGTACATCCCACATCACCAAAATCATTGGTGTGATCTATACAACATAAATAGAAGTTTTGATTGGTAACATTCAAGTGCATATTTGATTGAAGAAAAGAGCTATGAGTTCCTTATATAGATCTGAGAACACACTTGCATATTCATGGTCTAAATATCTGATATTTAGACCATCGAATAAGTGAAGATTTGGTTTGACATTTCAATTCAATATATACCTATATTGGTGTTGTTAGAGGAGAAGACATACATCTGATTGGATTATATTGATAGAAGAAATTAAAGGCAAGTTGAAGAACCAGATTTGAAGACCTTCATAGTCAACTTCAAGAATTTCTAATTGCTAGATTTTGGGTACATTCATTTCCTTCTTTATGATTGTCTTCTTATATCCTGTGCTTATTTGTAAGATCTCTATAGTTTGTATATTCCAAGCATAAATTGGAAAATATTAACATCACTTGCTGACTGATTGAGCACTCATTTCAATCAAGGTATGGGCTCAAGAATACTTACACACCACCTCTACATTATAGAGACCAATGCATCTTACATGTTGATGTTTTAACCAATATAGGTTTAAGATGTGCTTATTGTTAGTATTTTCCAAATTTATCAAGGAATGATCAAACTATGGAGGTCTTTCAAGACTAAGCACATGATATAAGGAAATAATTGAAAATAAAGAGAGATAGTACTCGGATTGAAGCTTTGAAATGGTCTTCAAATTAGAATCCTTAAACTCTCCAAGAAGTGTAGAAATGTATGTGTTAAGTCAGCCCACCTAGGGCTTCCAAAGTGTCACCAATCTGCACTTTATTTTTGTCCTTGGATCAGATTGTAATTGCCTTAGATCTGCCTTGTGATCTACTACTAGATCGCTCCTCCAAAGTCAGATTTCACTCCTCAAAATCTAATTTAATTCATAGCTATTAATACTGGAATTCACTACCCTTAGACTTAAATAATATACTCCTTCAAATATGACCAATATTGCTTCTAAGTGCAAAGCAAAATCGCAATCCAAAGGAGGATGTATTTCGCCATTCAATGCCAATGAATTTCGCTTCTTATAATCTCTTCTCCAAATCATTGCCTGGAATGATCAATTCTCGAGAGGAAGATTATATGTTATGTTTTCTATATGATCTCTTCCAAGAATCGATCTACTTTTATATGCAAGTGGAGTGCCTCCTCAAGAGGCCGACTTGGATATATAAAATATACTTGCCCAAGAGGCCGACTTGGGCCCTTGTCTAATCATTATTTAAATTAGACCATTAGGCACATAAAATTGATTTATTGATAAACAATAAATATTTAATATTTCCTTATATTTAATATTATTATTTATATATATCAAATTATAATAATAAATATATATTCTATATATTTATTATCCAAGGCATGAGATATTTTTTGTAAAGGCCATAATCTCAACACTTATGTCATCTTTCATAAATTTTACCAAAAAATGATGTTTTTCTTATCATGCAATGATGTTAAACATGAGTTATCTGATTACAAAAATGAAGACGTTAGCAGTAAATTTGATCATCTGATTTTGATGATGAATTTTAGTCTTCTATTGATTTGACCATTCGAGTGATATCCACAAATATCATCATATACCATTAGCACACTAACTATAGAAAAATGCCAGGACCACATAAAATGATTCACAAATAAAACCTATCAATTACCACTTTACACTCTAAACTTAATTACTTCACATACTCAAAATATTTAAGTAATATAATACATTAATTGTTAAAATAGAAAATGGTTTAATTAATAATCACACTACTTATAATTCAGATTCTCACTCTGACAAACTTGTGTATGTGTGTGTGTGTGTGAGAAGGAGGATGAAGTGTTTAAGCTAATGGATGAAGGAGTGGAGTACCAAACATATGTTTTGGTGAATAAGAAAGATTTGATTATTTTTATTTCTAACACTGTTATGATAGGATTGCAGGGATGTTATCTTGTTGATCATGTGAATGGTGATGTTGTAGACATCTATGGGAACATAGATATGACAGATGACAAAGTTAGTGCTTGTAACATGGTCTTTGATTGTAGGTACATGATGCCAATGAACACAGGATACAATTATGTTGCAGGTCCTCAACAAGTAGTGACTAAGGATTGGAGGAAAAGAAAGAAACTCCCCAATTCAAGGGACTTGGATTGATTTGATCCTTGGGAGTATGGTGTTGGGAACCCTGATGAAGACATGAAGAGAGGGTCACATGGATGACTCATGAATATTTAATTATCTAAAACATTAATATATTTGAATGAAATATGGCTTGAAGCCAATTTTATGTATTTGATGTAATAGCCTAAATGTATAAAGGCATGACAGTGTTGAATTGATGTAATATGATTTGAATGGCATAGGGGTTAAGGATGTAACCTTGGGGGTACTTGGTTGATCCAAGAATGAATGTAAGAGATAAGGACCTATATGGTCATCTAGGTTTATAATATGGCCATGAATGCCATTAATATCATGTAATTGCACTCAAAGTGAAAAGATGCCAAGAAGTTGTAAAGTTGCATTTCAATAAGGCACATGAGGGGTTATGGGTTAGTAAGGATTAGAAAAGGTTATTTTTAAACCTTTAAAAAGTCATTAGAAGAGATACTAGATTTATGTTGTCGATTTAACAACATTGGTTGTCAACTTGACAACACTTATAATCCCGTTTTGTTGTAACAGTCGATTTTAGACTCTTTACGGATGGTTAGATAGTTAGTTAGAGGTTGTTGTCAGTTTCTTTGAGGAGTAGAGTCTATTTTATGGTGGATCCACATGAGTGGAAGGAGGTATGGAGCTGGTGTGTGTAAGGAACCATTTTCAAATGGTGTTCATTGAGTAAACAAAACCATTCTCTGCAAACTATGTATTATCTGGTAGGGTATAGTCACAACAACAATAAATTATAATGGTTGTGTAGAACATGGTTTGGATTGGATGGAGGTGTAAAAACTTTGTTTTCTATTTTGTTGACATGTTCATATCTTTGTTTTAGTATTTTGATTGCATTTAAGGTAGAGTAAATTAACTGGTGTTCTTGATTGTTCCTAGTTTGGGGTCACAGTCAATGCTTTGGTGTTGAAGTCTTCATAATGAAGTGACTCTCCCACCCCTGTGGCTACTGTGATCCACCACAAAGAAAAAGAGGGTTTAAAACATCGATGTAAATTTGTAAACAAAATAGAACTAATACCTCCAAAGTGTAGGCCCCAAAATAAAATGCATCCTCTTCTCCCCTACTTTTGAGCCATTTGTAATGCAGTCAAGGGAAAATCAAGCTTTTATCTCAATAATGCACCTAATAACTCCTGTTATGATGGGTAGTGGCTATCCAGCCACGAAAATTGTTTTCTTTTTATAACTTTTTACAAACTTTTGAAAAAAAACAAAATGTTTCCCTTCATAAGGTTTACAATTTTTTTGGTTGCATAGCCACTGCAATTATGATGGCTGTGAATATAATATGACCCCTATGGGTTCTGGGTAGTTTGACCGGATAACACAAATATAACCCGGTGGCATAGGGTTTAACAATGAAATAATATGTAATCTTCGTTCCAAGATAACACCACCATTCACATACAAAATAATGATGGTTTTGATTATAATACGTGAATGAATCGAGAGATGCCCTCCTTCCCTCCTTCCCTCCTTCTGCTTTGTGTTGAGAAAAAAAAATGAAACTGCCTTTTTTTTAAATTTATATGTCCGTGTTGGTTGTAATTATGACCAACATATCATGGTTGTCATAATTCCAACCAACACACAAATGGATTAAAAAAATCAAATTTTTCCTTCTATAAACCAACCAAGAATATCTATTTTAATGCTTGGTTGAAAATGTGGGTCAAATGTACTAGTGTCAGGTCATATATTCATTGCAAGATCAATGAGATAGGTGATTTCAAGATTCAATCCACCTATCAGGAGCTATGCATAGATGGAAAATTAAAAGATGAGCACAAAAACCTGGATGTAAAAGGGTTAACAAATGCATTACATCACCCAAAGGAATTTAAGATAGAATGGATCAAGATTGTACTTAGCCAAGTACATGATGGAACAATGTGGTTAGATGAACCAGTAAAGATCACCAAGGATGTGATTCACATGGTCACCGAATACCTAGTATGTAATAAGGCTAAAGCCCTAAGACATCCACTGAAGAGAGAGACTAAGAAGTTGACTAGAGCCAAATGGGATGATAGAGGAATGAGGATAAATACAATTGATGATCTAGAGACTAGATTCGAAGCATATGTGATCACATATAAATTATTTCAATTGAGTAGACTGAACAGTGTTCCTTGCAACATTGTTGACATTGTCTACAAGATAGTAAAGAAGGGTCTTCAACTTGACCTCTAGCAGAATTGATGTTGAGGGAACCAGAGGAGAACATGAGAACAATCCATGTTGTGAAATCTAACACCTTCAAGTTTGGATCTCTATTGGTGTGAAAAATTTTCTACTTGCAGAACTCATTTCCCTCAATCGGTAATGTAGAATGGGATGTAAATAAGCTAGTCATCATTCAAATTGGTGAATTTATAAGAAGCTTAGACAAGGATTTTGAGTTATTCATGGATGACTACTTTAGCAAATTCAAGGATAGAATGCACAAAAGGAGAAAAAATCTTGCATAGTTGGTTGAGAAGTACAAAGATGAAATATGTTTCTTAGTTGACACCGACACAACACTAATAAAGGCAATTGATTCGAGGGCCACATGGATTCCACCAATGGACTATGAACTAGATATTGACTGAGCCACTAGGTCAATAAAGGCACTTCAAGAAGAACCAAACGACAAAGGTGTAACAAGGTTTGGAACTTATGAAGAAGCAAATCAAAGAATAAAAATGGACTTAGTCAGAGTTAAAATTGGAAGGAAAATAAAGAAAATTATAGGCACACATGAAATTATTTTTGGAGAAGAAGAAGAAGAGAAGTTAGCTGAAGAGGCAACCGAGGAGCAGAAATTGATCAGTAATAGTGAAGATGAAGAGGAGACCTAGTCAGATAAGGAAATACAGGAAGAGCCACCAAAGGAAAAGAAAGGAAAGAGGAAATAGATAGATACTCTTACACGTGCAAGGACAAGGTCCTCTACAGGTGTTTTCCCACCTCAAAGAAGAGGAGTTGTAAAAATTACAAGGCCTGCCTGACACAGACCGATCAAAATAAAAGAGGTACACAAGCTTCTGCCGAGGTACCTGAACCAAAGTCGAAGAGAAGGAAATTTTAATAAGAAATAAAGATTATGTATATTCTAATGAAGAAGACACTAGTCAATTTAAAGTTGTAGTTAATAAAGAACATGAAATTGATGAGCTTGCAAAAGGCATAAAAGAAAGAGGATGACTAGGTCATCCTAAAATAAATAGATATCCTAACATGAATAAAGAGAATCAGGAAAAATTTGAAGAATCTATCATCGACATGATGATCAATTTCAAATGAGTTCCAATTGAATTCTCAAGCAATATTCCACAAGAATTGTATGACAAAGTTTCGGCAAGATGGACTTATGCATTGAACACCAAGAAGAAAATGAGAGAAAGGTCTCTATTTATTGCCATGCCGAGTTTGCCATATCAGATTTTAAAAATATGATGAAAAAATATGCTGATAAATTTTTGATGAAAGGAAGGGCAGTAAATATCTTAAAAGGAAATATACAAGATATTGATGAAGAAAGCACTGAGATATGGAATGAAATCCTAAGATCAAGAGCTCAAGCAGAGAAAACTGCACTTGCAGTTAATCCCGAGAAAAGTGTAACAGAAAAAGGAAAATGTGTACAAATAGATGATGATGTTTTTACAACACAAAGGCCACTTGAAGAGCCTATAAACATCTCAAACACCGAGAAACTAGGAGATAACACTTATGCTGAAGGATTTTATCCTCTTGCAAAAACTGAAAAATAAATTACTCTAGAGATGTTAAAAATAACTGGGGAAGAAGAAGTATTAATTGAAGATATCACATAAGGAGACCCCGATGATCAAGCTAAAGAAGATGAAGATATCACTTCTGCTACTAAGAACAAAGAAGAATATCAAACTACCGAGGTAGCTAGAGCACTTTTACTAGGTAACTTACCTATTTTGGTTCAAGTTATTGACATAGCTGCCAAGGATAAAACTGAGGACACACCATCTGAGCAAGAAATGGATACTACTAAAGACAAGGATGAGGAAACATGAAAAGAGACCATCAAGACCCCAACTATAGAGGTAGATGATAAAGGAGCTCAAGATGAAAACAAATTAGATGATTCTACTATAGGCACAATCCCACAAGCGTTAGGACCTCACACTGAGGGAATTGGAAAGGGGTGGGAAAAAGAAGAAAGTGTCTCAATCGAGAAAAAAAAGACAAATCTAGAGGAAAAGTCTCTAGTTCCCTATGGTCAATCCCCGACGTCAAGGAAAAAAGAAAATAAGAAGAAGAAAAAACATCAAAAAGTTTTGGTCACACTTGATGAAGTGATAGAAATACCTACATGCGACCTGAGAACTTTGGACCCAAAAGCTCTAAGGAGATATGGAGAACTTTGCACCTGAAAAGTAGCTCAAGAGAAGCTGAGGTAAGAAAACAAACACAAATAAGTGCTAGAGGATGTGAAATAAATATTGATGCAAGTTGTCCTAAATGTCAATGTTGATGAGAATACTCCCATCATTGACCAACTTGCATTACTTACTGAGCACATCAATTCTCTTACAAGCAATGCAAAGAAGAAGATTGAAGAAAGAGCATAGACAAAGGTTTAGTACAAGATCACTGAAAAGATCAGCCAAGCAGTGGAAATTCACAAGGTGAAGCTATCCGAAATAGTAACCGAAATAGAAGGAATTATTCAAAAAATACTTACTGTTTTGAAGAAACTTTGCACTATAGATTTATTTATTATAGAAATCAATGAAAAGTTGAAGAAGTTAGATGAAGATCTACAAAAAAGTGCTGAAATTTTAATCACCAAACCCCATGCATTCAAGCTACATTATTCAAAGGTTAAACATATACAGGGGTAAATAAATGATTTGAGAAGAGAAGAGGACAAAATAAAAGATCAGATAACTGAGCTACAACCTAAGTTATTACCGCACATAGAGGTGATGCAAAGGCATGTTAAAAAGGAAAAGGAGTTAGTTTCCACCCCCGAACTATCAAGTGTAGATCATGTTTTTGATATGCATGCCTGGGTAGGCCTTGAACAAATTGCACTTGAGAGTGTAAAAGAGGAATGGGAAAATGTCTTGGCCAACCTTAAGAAAACCCACCAAAACATTTTTGACAAACTGTGAGCATATACATTTTAGTCATTATTATCAAAAAAGGGGGAAAACTATACGTATATAATATTTTTATCGAGAGCATATAGATAAGGGGAGTCTACAAATTTTTTGAAGTATACACGTTTTGAAATTTTGGAAAGATTTTGATTATGGCATATATATGTGTTTTTGTCACTAATGGAAAAGGGGGAGAATGTTACACATAATAACATTATGATTTTTCATTAGTGTCACACATATAGTCGGTAAGGGAAGAAAATAGACTAGTCAGTCAAAACACAAAGTATAGTAACCGAGCAGAACTCAAGAAAAATGAAAAGGTAACTGAGCACAATCTTGATCGAGCACATACACCGAGCCAGATGATTACCGAGCACACTGAGTATAGTTATAACTAAGAATTCATATTTATCAAGCATCAACATTTTACTGAGATAGAAATGCAGTATTTACCGAGTGATATATGATCGACATAGAAGTTTGGAATGACAGAAAATAAGGCAAATAATTTATACTGAGCTAGAAAATGATTTACATAAATCGAGGTAAAGATTTATTGGAGATATAATAATTGATTGGTGATAGTCCCTATGCAGTATTGATTTAGGTCATTCATATGGATCGTAGATCTAATGTTTTCTAGATGATTCCATAACCCTAATTAGGTTAAATCTTTATGATATAAGAATTATCAAGATGTCAGTTTTTATGAACACAGATGACAAGTAGCCACCTACATGGGACATCTAAAGATTAGACAGGGTTATGATGTTAATTTTTTGACAGAATGTTCAAGGATTATATTAGAAGTAGACCAGAGGCGCTGAGAAGTATTTGGAGGAAAAACCTATCATAAGAAGGTGATATCAGTTAAGAGCTAAGAAGATATGATATTAAGAAAAGTAAGTTGCTACATCCAGATCAATTTATTGTTACTTTCTAACAATTATGGAAAACAAAATCTCTTAACAGAGTAGACCTAACCATCTTTTATAAATCTCTTAACCAAGTGCACACTTAACAATGTTGCTAAAATCCTCTAACAAGGTAGAGCTTAGCAGGTCTTAAATGTTACTCCTAACAGGGTAAGATCATCAAAAGTGATCAAAATTGTAAGCCCTAACAGACAACTTTATTAAATTGTAGTATTAAAGCTTTGTGCATGTCATCCCCACCACCGTATTTACCTTCTAACAAGAGTTTCTGTGATACCAAAATTCATGTGTCAAGTGTATGAAGTTTCATGAATGTTTACATGTTAGATTAGAAGCATTTCACATTTTGTTTATGTTATGAATGGATGGAAATGTTAAATATGATAGTTGGTTAATGAAAGACATTATCTTAAGGATTAAGATCAATTTTTTTTAGGATTGCTGATTCACCCCTCCCCTCTCAGTAGCTCACCTTTCCATAATCCCAACATAGGGCATCATCAAGGGAAATTAGATTTTTATTTGGTTGAATGCTTGAAATGATTTTTTACTTTAGACGTTACATTTTTTTTTCTACTCATATACACCCTTGTGTTTTGATCGGAACATAAAACATGTGTGAGCAGTAAAACTAGAGATACTAGCAACAACATCTATAATTTAGTTATTTGTATCAAACATGAGTGTACACAAAAATTAGAGATTTATAAATAAAAGGCTATATTTTAGGAATAAGCATGATTTGTACTTCCTGCACCACCAACACTCGATATCCCTCCACCCCATCCACGCCCATTATAAATTGGCATGTCAACAATAAAAATTTGATCGCCAATATAAAGTGCATTAGATTTTGTAGAATTTCACATTTGTTAGTAATCCACGATAACATACAAACACTATATTGGGCTACATTGGAGGCGGGGGATTTTATTTTTGATAATTGAAGGGAAACAAGATTGAATTTCTAAAATTTTGTTTGTAGACGAAAATAGGAGAAAGATTATAAATATTTATAAGGTTGAGCTTTCAATTTTCTTCGCAGATGAAAATAGGATAGTGAATTTAAAATGTTTATGTTTTTTTGAAGGGAAATGAGTTTGAATTTTTTGAATTTTTCTTGCAAATAGAAATGAGAAAGATTTGTAATGTTTGGAATTATTGAACAAATATTTTAGCTTTTAAACGCTTTTGTCAATTTTTAATTTGAACGTTTAAAAAGTTAATTTAAATAATGAATGCACAATGTCTTATATGATATCAATAATACTAACCTTAGTAACCAACCAAAAAGTCACCATTATTTCCACATGACATGCATTCTGAGGTTAATGAAGAGGGAGGATAGGCCAATCAAAACCAGTGAACGATCAAACACTATTTTTTATGCCATTTTACAGTAGTCACGTGTCCTAAACCTTTCCCATCAGTAGCTTTTCATGATGTAAGACTACTAGATTATACAAACAATCTAGTGGAAGTTATGCGAGGAGTAAGTGTATAAGCTTAACAAATAATAGAAGGGTCAATGCACAAAGTTGGGTACCAATTCCATGGAAGTATTGTAGAAATAAAAGGTGTAGCTCGAAACAGACGCTCATTTTCAAAAAATGGGCACCCATTTTAGGTTCGGGCGCCCAATCCTAAATTCAAAAAATGGGCATCCATTTTTTTTCAAAATAGGCACCCGTTTATTTATTTATTTAAGAATTAAAAATGCATTTTAAGACATTGATTTTTTTTTTTAAAAAGGGGTGCCCATTTTTTGAATTTAAATAACAGGTGCCCGTTTCTTAACACATGAGCAAGAAGTAGACATCCACCTCGAATTTTGTTCTAAAAATAATTTGATTTAGGCTTGGTAGAACCAAGCCTATGCCTTGACCTCCAAAAATTTGGTTAAGGCATTAGAATGCCAAATTTCTACCTTGCTGTAATTTTTTGAGGGCCTTCCTGATCAAATCTTTTTACAAAACAAAAACCCATTAGAGTTCTCACTGTCTTGATTTCAAAAATGTAAATTTTATAGCAATGTGATTATTTTTTCTATTTTGGCATTATTTATTAGTTAAAAGTGGTACCTAAATGTAAAATAGTGAGGTTCACTAAAATTTGAATAACTTTTTTGTTTTTAGGTTTTTTGGAAAATAAATTATATGACATCAATCTAGATACAATTCTCTTAAAGATAAAAAAAGAGAATTTTGAAAAAATGTGAAATTCTCATCAAATTATGTGGCCGTACACCAGAGGTTTTGAAAATGTGTTTTATAGTCAATTAAAAATTAATTAAAAAAAATATATTCAATAAAAAATAAGGAAAAATATGTTGATCAATATTTGGTGTCTTCGAAATATTTTCACAAAAGGATTTGCAAAAATTCATTTATTTGAGTCATAATATGGTGGTCGTACACGACTATGGTATGGTCCTGAAATAGGCATTTTGAAAATATGGTTTTTAAACATTCCTACTAAAAAGTAATTTATACCATGTGGGTATTTAAAAAAATTACATACTTGAAAAGTAGACTCCGAGAACTACATTTTATATTACTAAATGTTTTTAAGATTCAATCTCTAAGTGCCTCAAATTTAGACATCAATTGACAAGAAATTTGAAAAAAAGGGAAAACACTTCCACTTTTTGCCCAAAAATGGGACTCAACTTCTTGTAGCCACCCATAAAACTTTTTAAACATAAAAATTATTAGATTACTAAAGTAAATTATAATAAAGTTAAAATTTCAAATAAAATTTTAACATATTAAAGAAACTATTAAAATTAAAGTTAAATAAATAATGTTATTTTATTAAACATAAAATGTTAAATATTATTTTTTTAAAATTCAAGCTAAACTTCATTACAGGTTAGACACATTTCAATTGTAAAATTTTTGACATTATACTTGCTATAATTTTATATGAAATTAAATATAAAACTAATGTTATACTTATGTAATTATTAATATTATTATTAGTAAAATAGTAGAAGCTTATAACCTTCTCCAAAAAAAAATGTCTTCGTATAAACAACTAATAAGTTAAAATCCTTCAAGAAAAAAAACTAACCTATTTCATTTTTTTAGGTGCAGCCTTTTGTATATCGATAGCTGTTGTGTGTTTTTTACTACTTTTGTTCTTGGGTGTTGCGGCACCGATTTTTTGAAGCTTTTAATGGTTTATCTTTGAGCACTTTGTAAAAGGTTTAAGGTCCTTTCAAAACTTGCTTTTACTTAATCAAAACTAGTAAGTTAAAATCCTTCTAGAAACAAAATTTATGAATGCTCATAATCGCCTAAGCTAATAGAATGAACCTAGTTAAGCCTTTAAAAATTGAAATGTTCACTTATTGTACAATTATTACTTGTTTTGGAGAACTTAGTCCTCTATTTTTATGCATTTTTTTTAATGCAACTTTTTTGGTGGATCTCTCACAATGCTATCATAATCTTCTATGTAACAAGATAAAACTACCTTTATAATTATCTTCATCCAATAAAAAATAGTTATTTTAATTTGGGAGATTGTAGTGTTTTCAAACTTTAGTATAAGGGCGTACCCAATCTTATATAATAAGATGGTTGCATGCAACACTAATTATAGGATATGTGCAAAAAGGTTATAGTTAAAATGTCTAAGAACTAAACTTTGAAGAAAATGTAGTTGGTTGGATAAATCTACACTATTAAAGCTACACTATTTCTTGAAGAAGAAGGAAAATATAAGAAATTGGTGCATGAATATATATGATTTTCTTCATTCTTTGTATTTCTTTGTTAATGCATACTCTTGAGACCACAAGATTCAGCAATATCCTCTTTTTATTTCAACTTAATTTATGTACTCTTCTCATTCTAATTCAACAATAATCTCTATAGTTGAGCTCTTCACAAAAGTACATTTGGAGCTAACTAGTTTTTTATTGTTTTTGATAGATAAAAGCAGCAGAAGGGTGCTGGCCCGTAGAACAGAGGACTAGTAGCACATTAACAACATATTAATGTAACCAGTCAAGTAGCAGTAACAAGATAACAGTGTTCAGCAGTTCTAATCTGCCTCTATCAAAAACAAAAGTCACCTTACTAAACATACGAAATAACCCAGAGTATCTAGTATTAGCAGTATCAAGTAAAATATGAAGTAAAGTATTAGTAAAAAGCCACACAAGGCTAACCAGAGAGTAGTAAAAGCTAATAAAAACCCCATTTAGAAAACTGGGGGACCTAGGGTTAAACCCTTCCAAAATTGACCAGATCATAGGAACCAAGCTAATTATTTCCACCCAACTGCTTAGACAGTAGAGAAGTCACCCATTCTTCCTGCAAGAATAGGAGGAGGTCCTTGTTGTCCTCATTCGCTTCTAGAGTGCCACTCGCCAGCTTATCCTGCAAATGACAAAGAGTTGTCGCCGATGCATGCATAATTTTCCAACCAAATTTATTGGTTAGCCTACAATGGTTCATCAGCTCTTGCACCTTATTCTTTATCTTAGCAATCTCCTTGTCCAACTTCTTAAACCTCCTCTTAAGAGTCCTTTTGAGCTTGTTTCTATCCTCCAGGGCTTCAGTGTTGTGAACAGGGGAAGGGGGCTTCTCCAGAGGATTGTGAGCAGGGCTTAGGGACGGGCAAGAGATGAAGGGGGCTTCCATGGTAGGTTTGGGTTCAGGAACAGGGATATGAGGGGGGCTCATGTGGTCTTCCAAAGAATCATTCATGGACTCAGTGGATTGGGAGTCCTTGTCAGACATGGAAAGCTCTTTAGTCGCTATTTCCAGTAGTTTAGTTTTGCATTGCTCTTTGGCCAGTCTATTAGACCTCCTTCTACCCGACCCACTCAAGTCCACCTCCAAGTTGACCTAACTTTCCAATAATTTTCCTTTTTTGGCCTTACAGTCGGTCTCTGGGGTACTATCATCCTCCTTCCTATTTTTCATATCCTCAGACTTGGAAACATAAGACACATCCTAGGCATCCTTCCTGAGAAATAGATTTTTGACACATTTTTTCTGACTCTTACTCTCTTTGGTACTAGGAATAGCCTCCTAGGTAATACGGATGGACAGGGAGGAGGACTGGGTGGGGTTTTCATTTTTGGTTGGGGAATCCTCCTGTGTCATTTCCTAGATAACCAAGGGGGTTGAGGTGCAGGAAAAATGGCTTTGTGGAATTGATAAAGGTAGAGGAGGAGGCCCTGGTGAAGGATAGGCATTTTCTTATCAGGGTTCTCCTTGATGTCAAGGATGTTGCTTTCAATGGAGTGCAGCAGGAAGAAGGGGATGGATATTAAATCTTTGTTCCTCACGTGGTTTAGAAATGGTAAATGGTAATAGTAGAAGACAGTGAACTTACCTTCCAAAGTGAAGTATTTCATCACAATGAGGCAGATTTTCGACCAGGAATCTGGCAGCTCCTCCCTGTTGAAACCCCCTTGCTTTTTCACTGGTATCTCACAGTCCTTAAAGAACTGGTTAAGACTAGTTGGGTCCAGAGTTTGACTAGTTTTCTTGTATTTTCTCCCCTTCATGGATAGCCCAGTCGCCTTGGCTATCACCTCCTCATTTAGCTGGAAGTGAATACTATCGACAGAGACATTTTTGTTATTCCAAGATGACACAAACTGTTTGGATATATGTTCATCATGCCCGCACTTCATTCTCTCCATTAAGCCCCAAATGTCACTCTCCTTGCAATAATGAGTCACCAGCGCATCCGAGGAGAAGATTTCATCAATTTTATCAAGTTTAATGTGGAGAGTGTTGCCTCCCATTTCAATATTCAACCCCTCCTTCACCAAAATAAGCTGATAATCACAGAGCCGAGTATCTCTAAAAAACTTGATAAACCCTTTGCAATTACAGAAAATCCTCAAATATAACTTAAACTGCAGGTTTTGGGAAAAGTTTTGGGAAACGGGCTTCGTACCACCAGATCCAACGAATCTCTAGGTGCCATTAATAGTAATAATAGCAAGGATACACTTGGTGTCCTCTTTGGCCAAGTAAGCCCTTTGATTCAGATAGCGTCTACTCCACACATTTAAAGGGTAATTATGATTCTTTATGGGAAAATGGGTTCTCTTTTGCATAATCACAAAAATTATCCCCACACGCCAGCACGTGATCTAGTGAGGATTCACAATGAATAAAATATCGAGGCACATTTAAAATTTGATATTCATTTCTCCCCCAATGATTTGCTGAGTCACTAGAGGTAAATCAAAAACTACCCTCCAATTGCTGAGTTTAGCTTGCCTTAGGCCCATTGTCGCCATTGAGTCAACAACGAAATTCCCTTCCCTATACATGTGAGTTATGGTGGTGCTCTGGAAGCTACACATCAGCTCACCGATCTCCCTAATGATAGGTCTGGCCCGCCACCCCGCACTAGCACCACTTTTGAGAGCCTCAACCACCACCATGGAATCCCCCTCGATTTCCAACTACTTGCCATTCAAATGTTTTACAAATTCAATCCCCCAAAGAAGAGCCATGCCTTCCACCTAGGTGACCGTGCTGTTGTTGATAGGACCAGCATAGGCCAGCAAGCAATCACCCCCGCGATCTCTCAAGATGCCACCCCCACCTTGGCTTATATTATTTGCCGCCTCGTCGAAATTTAATTTAATCCATCCTCTGGGGGGGCCACCCATTTAGTGGCTTTTCTAGCTATTTTTTTAGCATCATCAAACCTAGAGAACTCGGCAAGGATGTTCCACCTGTCAAAAAAACTTACTTTCCAAGCAGCAGGAGGGTAAGGAGGGAGCTTCCATTTGGCCATCCTGACATTTTCGCATAAGAGCTTAGTTCCAATGTGGAGGCAAGTGTCAGGATTGATACTCTCCTCTTTGAAAATCCTATTGTTCCTCTCCTTCCAAATGGCCCAGCAGATGTGGGGGGGTAGCAAACGCCAGAGGAGCTGGAGGAGGGGGTGATTTGAGGGAGCTCTCCAGTTATTAAATTGATGCACTTCTCTATCCAGGGCCCACGGGATACCTAACTTGCCTATAACTCCATGCCATAAACTGGAGGCATAGTCACAGTGGATGAACAAGTGGTTCACTATTTCCTCTTCCTTCTTACATAGAATACATCTATTCGCCATGGGGATGCCCCTCTTTATTAGGTTATCCTGGGTTAGGACCTTACCATGCATTAAGGTCCACCAGAAGAAGTTAATTTTAGGGATGAGGTGGGGAATCCACACCTTCTTCCAGTCCTGCTGGTTACCCACCTCCTTCAGAAGCAGATTATAAGCAGATTTGACAGAGAAAGTACCAGCCTGGGTGGGGGCCCAAATAATTGAGTCCTCAAGACCCGAGATTCTAACCTTAGTTGTAATTTCCATGAGGTCCTTCGTTGAATGTTGCAGATCCGGTCTATTCCTTAACCACCTAGGAATGTCCTCCCAATCCCTACCAGTGATATAGTTAGAGGCTCTGTTGCCCAGGATAGGTCTGAGGTGATCCATAAGGGGTTTGAAATTGTAGCCTAAATTAGGTTGGTTTTCTATCCAGTTGTCATTCCAAAACCTGATGGATCTTCAATTTCCAATTTGCCAGAGAACACCTTTAGAGAGAAGGGTCCTACATTTGCATATGTTCGTCCACTAGTTTTTTATTGTTATAAACATCATCTTTATGACATATTTATCTAATAAAATCCATACACGTATTATTTGGCACTATGACCTAAGATATTCTTAAAAGATAAAAAGTACCTATTTCTTAATGTACATATAATATTGTACACCCTTAAAAAATTAAAATAATTATACGGTATAAATTGAAAAATCTATAGATACATATATAATATCATATTTTAATATATTAATCAAACATTTTGGTTTCATAAACAAAAGTATCAAAATGACAACTATAGAATTAAGTCTCACATGCAATCAACTTCTTCAACAATATTGATAAAATCTTAACAACTTCATAAAACAAATTTGAGTACTTAAACTAACATAATCTTCTAAACCAAGCTTTATATTAAAGTGACTAAAATAGGTTCTCTGAAATACCCTAAAAGTGAAGATTAGAACTTTCAAATAATATAAAAAACATAAATTGCAAAGAAATTGATATGAATAGAAGAACAATATTTATGACTGTGCAAAGAACCAAAATATTTTCCCAAATTGAAGTACAAAGTAAATACCAATTGAACCCTTTTGAGTACAAAGTCACATAGATTTGAACAACTAGCTATAATTTTTCTATGTAAATTGCAAAACACAACAATCCTTTTCAAATATTTTGCTTTGGTGAACACGCTTATAGTTGCTTCTAAAATATCTACATTATGTATGCATAAAGTTATTTGTAGGGTGTTGGTAAGATGTTTCTTTAAAGAAATTGATGTCTAAAAAATTTAAGATGAATATGGAGATAATTTGTGGATTGATAAATCGACAATAGAAGTGTATTAATTAATTACAATATAATAATGTTTAAAGTGAAATAATGAACAAATATAATATCTTTGAACATACTTTAAGTATATTTCTCTATAGATATGCTAATCATAATTTATTTATAAATAAAAAAATTAATAAATATATTTAATTTATTGTAAAAATATCAAACATTTTATATAAAAAATATTTTATTAATTAAAAAAGAGTTTAAATATTCTAAATAAATAGAACATTTAAAAAGATCAGCTATTGAAAGTGTAATTACGCCGAAGGCGTTCTTTATATGAGAGGCATCGACCTGATTTTTACGCATCAACGGTTGTCTCGCATTCCGGACACATGCAAGACAATTGAATGCATCACGTCCGTTTAATTCGTCATCGGTCATTGGTTGAAACACACAGGACAGGTGGCGGTAATAAAGAAAAAATGCAGGACAGTGGCGGTTTTAATTTTGCAGTTAGCAGCATCAAACGATAATAACACCTTCACACCGCTATCATTGGACGGAGTTGCAATGCCACTTCCTCCAAACTCTAAGTGCACTACGTTTCGGCTCTCTCAGACTCTCATCATTCAGGAAGCTTCCGCGTTTGGGACATCCGAATGAAATCTCACACGATTTTTCTGCACAAAGAAATTAACGGAAAACTCAGCTAAAAACAAATAATTTCTAACCTTGACAGGGATAATCAAACAGAAAAAAGTTAAAACCACGATGCCATACCACTATTTTTGTGCAGAATCGGCAGGGCATTTCATAGTCCTAATTTTGTACCGAATTCGGGCTACAAGACGCGATCTTTTTGGGCTCTGTGTCGTGGAGGCACAGGTCCAGATTTTTTGCCGTAGTTTCAGAACTATTTTCGCTTTGAAGAGACAATAGAGACAATTCGGCTTTTCTACCCCTGACTTTAACCCTAATAGACCCATCTTCCCCTTTCATGGGTGACGAATTTCCAGAAACAGCAGAGGGAGAAGAAGAAGCAAGGGGAGTGATATCAGAACTGGACCTCCGAGCCAAAAGCGTGGCTTCCAGCCGCGACTGGGCGCTCATGTTGGTCCCGGATCGAACCCTCAATTCTATAATACAATTCTATAAAAATAGATTAAATACGTGTTGGATTAATAACTATGGAAATATTTAAAAAGCTTATTCAACTAATATATTTTCAATTCAAAATCTAATCCCATAACAACAAATCATTGTTTCAAGAAAGGATAAATAAATAAAAAAAATCTTCAAAACAACTGACATATATCAATGAATTGAAAAAATATATATATGAAATCATCGTCATAAAAAATACAAATAAAAACATTAAACACAATACAATAAATATTAATCAATTAAATTGAATCTTTTTTACATATCTACTCAATCAATATAATTTTTTTTAAAAAAAATTACAAAATAACTAAAAACTTAATAAAACTATCTAATTAATAAAAAAACATATATTTCAAATTATATATCACACTTAACATATCTTCTCCGTACCTATTGCATACCAAGATGCAATTGCTAGTTCCTAACACCAAAATATAATCACTGCTATTACAATGCACTAAAAACCTCCCAAGTAAAAATCCTATTCAATCCTTTTCTATTTGGTTATAAAAATCCTCTAGTTTCCATGCATAGAGAGAAAAAACGAGGAATAACTTATACGATGAGGTGGGAGACGGGGTATGGATATTGTCTCCTACTTTTGATTTAACATATATGATTAATAGACAATACATTTGAGGGACCGCTAATATGTATGATGTGGAAGACGGGGTATGGGGATTGCATTTAAGCTTCCGGACTTCTTTAGACTCACTCCAAACTCGTCGCTCATGTCCAGCTGCTCAGAACTCATCCCATCCGGAAGTATCCACTCAAACGAATGAAATAATGAAGCCAAAACAAAATGAACCATACGGCTTGCCAATGGAAGCCCCGGACACATTCGTCTACCCGCTCCGAATGGAATCAGCTCGAAGCTCTGTCCTCCGTATTCTATTTTCCTATTCTCGCCCTCTAAGAACCTCTCGGGCATAAATTCAAAAGGATCCTTCCAAATTGAAGGGTCCCTCCCCATAGCCCACACGTTCACCATCACTTGGCTGTCTTTGGGAATCACAAATGCCCCAATCTCGCACGAGCTTTCTGCTTTGCGGGGAAGCAGCAGAGGACCCGGCGGGTGCAACCGGAATGTCTCTTTCACGGCTGCATGGAGATAAGGCATTTGATCTAAGTCAGATTCTTCCACTTTCCGGTTGCAACCAACGACTTCGTCCAATTCCCGACGGAGGCACTCTAATCTCTGTGGATTGCGAATGAATTCTGCGACAGCCCATTCCATTGTCGTAGTGGTCGTGTCGGTACCGGCAATAAACAATTCCTGAAACCAGACAGAACAATTAAAAGTTGTGTAAGATAGAAAAGTTTTGTTGCCCTTTAATTTTATTGACCTTTTCAGAACTCACAGCTATCACGGCTCGAATATTAACAAGATTCAAATCTTCACTTCTGGAATCCAACAGAACATCGAGAAAATCCTTCTCCGAGTCCTTACGCTCACCGCTTTGGCTGCTGTTGGCGAGCCTTTTCTGAATGAAGGCGTCGGAAAATTCATACATGGCCTTCATATGCTTGCCCATTTCACGGGACAAGCCCTGCGGGTCAAGGAATCCGAGAAACGGGAAATAGTCAGCCAAATTTGGCCCTCCGCCGATCTTCATCATTTCGCACATGCTATCTTTGAGCCCCGCAGAAGCCGGATTGTGGGGATCGTAGACGTTTGTGCTGAAGATCATGTTGCCCAACAAATTCAGCGACGTGCAGAACACCGTCCGTCCAATATCCACAACCTTTCCCTTGTCCTCGAAAATGAGTCGGATCGTGTGAAATACTTGATCTCTTCTCAGGTGGTGCAGAGCTCCGAGTCTTTTCGGGCTGAAGAGCTGAGTAGCTGAAATGCGTCGGAGATGGCGCCAGTAAGGCCCGTATTCTCCCCAAACTAGCGACGACTTGTGATGGGAAACGGCCTTGACTGATTCTAATACCGGCCGCCCTGCGAAGATGTGGTCATGCGTTTTAAGGAGGTCCTTTGCCATGGCCGGAGAGGAGACAACCACTGTTGTTTTCATGCCCAGACGGAGAGTCATCAATGGACCGTATCGCAGAGAAAGGGCACGCATAGACTCGTGAGGCCTCTTTCCCAGCTGAAAGAGGTTTCCCACAATAGGCCAAGCAGGGGGTCCGGGAGGAAGAGGAAACTTTGATTTACTCTGCCTTCTCCATAGAAAAAAGAAGAATAACAACGAACAAGTGGCGAGGAGCACATAATACGAAGAAAGCGGTGAAAAATCCATATTATCTGCAAGCAAGATCCTTATTTTGTTTGGCTTTCCTAGAAACACTATTTTATAGCCTGAAAACTAGAATCCCATCATTTGATGCAGCATAGCAAGACGCGATTACTCTATCCACATGCATTCTCGAAGAAAAGACTTTGTGAATTTATTTATTATAGAACATTGTGGTCCACGATCAATTTTTTAATGTTAAATTGGACTTTTTAAATGTATTTATTATAAAACTTTTTAAATGGGGATTGATCTTAGAAACGATGTACATTTGTTTTCTTCCTCTCTCTTTCTCTCTATATATATTCATTTTCTATTTGTCTAAAAGTTAAGATGTATGATAGATAAAACTATTCAAAATTTAAAATATATGACATTTATTTTATCTTTGTATAAAAGAAAATATGGTAACAATATTAAAATAACTCTCATGGATATTAAGTTATGTTAAAATAGATCTTTTGAATAAATTAATGATAAAACATTTCTAATTAATTATAAATATTTATAACATTTTTCATATTTATTAAAATAAAAAATTAGAAAACTAAAGTAGTAGATACCATTTTTTGTCACATTCATTCTATCATTTTATTAAAACTAGTAGTCTAATCCGACAATAATATAATTATATTTTTCTTATCCATTTCAAACTATGTTGGGCATTTTTTAATTCCATAAAAAGAAGTTGCCTTACACATTTTCCACAATAATAATGTTAAAAAAAACTAAGAGGTGACGTGTCTTTTCCGACCATACACATATTACGCTTTAGTGTTAACTTTTCTAGTTTGTAAAATACCCATTCAATGAGTGAAACATAGGAAAAGCTCAACCCAAACAAACATGAATGAGTTTTAGCATGGTTTTCATGTTTCATTTCAATTCTCAAATCTAATTATAGATTGGAACAAACCATCAAAATAAAAATTTGCAAGACATAACAAGTTTACCCAAAAAGTAACTAAAAATATAACATAGTAGTGTTGAAATGAACCAAAAATATTTAAGGAGCAAAACAAAAAATACAAACTATTGCAAATGAGCATTGGAACCCAACAATGGTCCCAATGCTACAATCTAAGCAATCATGGAAAAGAGGGAATGACTCTTTTTCTTGCACTGAACAATAGTCCAAGAAGATACATCTTTGTCAGGAGAAGCCAATGCAGTAGTGCTTGAGGAACCATTGGAGGCAACAAAAGATACAACTAGATGGGCCATCGAATTTGGAGGGGGAACTTGATAGTTTTGAGATAGAGAGTCAAGAACCATAGACAAAATCATGTCTAAACTTGAGGTATCACTAGAAGGGGCCACAAGAGGGACCACTACAACAGGGGCGAGACCTACCAAAATAGGTACACCAATAGGATAAGGATGCACTAAATTCCTAGAAAAATCCAACCCAGAATCCAAATCAGTGGGAAAAATCATGAGATGGCACCATTTAGCATTCGTCCAACAAGTGGTAGAAGAATGCAGACCAAAACCATGAGGGTGGGTGTTACATCCATCTTACATGATCTTTTTCATATTTGCTTAAATTGGATAATTAGAGATATGATTATGTTAATTGAAGTTATTGGAAATATATGTTTGATGGATTATGGGATAATGGATATTAATTCTAGCAAATTAATGCTTTATATATAGATATCTTGTCTGGTAAAAATAGTATGTCTAACTACCTTCATGTGTCTAAATGGATAAAAAAGATTCTATCACCTTGGAGAAAGGTTGGAGAGTATTGCTAAGAACAGGAGCACAAATATGGGAGAAAGGTCAAAATTGCCATTATTGCCAAGATCCTTGAGATAAGTAACCTTATAAGGTTTATTTAGTTTCCTCTAGAGTCATAAGCATGGTGATTATATATTTGTCATGACCATGTTACTCAGTTAGATCATAGCCTTTTCAATTATATCTTCCATATTAAATTTATAATAAGACTTGGGAGTTACAAGTTTATTAATACAAGTAAATGAACTTAAACATGAGAGCTATATATTCAATCAATCTTTAATTAATATTATTAAATATTATTATCATATATGTGTAGACACATATATACACTTGCAAATTATATATACATATATATATATATATATATATATATATATATATATATATATATATATATATATATATATATATATTACATATATATATATATGTATATGTGAGATATATATATTTAAAGAATTCAATTTTGTTTTAATGGAGACGTCAATGGAATGACTGCTAGGAGCCTAGACTCCATGTATTATGTTCTATTATCATTGACTCCAGAAAGAGGTTGGGAGGTGTTACTCCATCTCAAGTATTATGGGCGGTTGTGATTAAGATCGTTAGGATTTTGATGCATTCGAAAGTGCTTTTGGGTAACGGGCGATGAGGAGAGATAATAGCTCTTGGCTTTGGTGTATAAGGAGCAATAACTTTAAGACGATATCGTAAGTTCCAGGAAGGAGGGCAGAAATGGATATCGGTTTTCTTGTTTTTGCAATAAAGCAATTGATTTGGGAATCGGAGCTGGGGGAGGCATCAGACAGTAGTAGACAATTGCAAGTAACGACGACGATGAACAATCGATCTTATGGGAATTAGATTGGGAGCTCATTCTTGGAGGATCGCATCCTCAGTTGTGAAGAGACATTATCAAGCTATCTGTCAAGCTACCTTACAAGCATGTTTTTATTATCAAACTATCTACTCTCTGTTGAGTTATATAAGCAATCAATCTGTAGTCTTACATCGAAACCATTATAGTATAGTCACTTGTTTCTTAACTTGAATCATTATTGCCAGTCGAACGGACCATCTTCTTGAAGATTTGTTTTTTCGTTTGCGGAAGTAGATAGAAATATACACAGATATTGAACTAAATGATCAGGTAATCATACTGTTAGGAGTGATAATGTGACATGGTCTGTATTAACCATAAAATGGCAATCATCATGATGTCAACCTGAAAATAAAACCATATGGATTAATCTGTAAAATGAGATAAGAAGATAGATTATGTTCTCGCATGTATATACACCTATATGCACACATCCAATATGTTCATGCATGTTGATTTTTTCATCTCGACCATTATAGGGGTTAGCGAGACATAGTCTCAGGGGCATGTGCTAATGGTGTAATAAAACAAAAATAATGAGAGTAATCAGTAACCTAAATGTATGTTTAAATCCATGTACACTGTATTTTGTGCATTACCATGTATCACAATTCAGCTGAGTAAGTCTTCTTATATACTTCTCATATCACACAAATGGAATAATCTCTAACAATAGCACATATCATCTTCTTAGTGGTCGTAGTACCCAGATCGGTTTGAACAACATCCTTCAAACATAACCGATAAGGTTTAATGTCCTTGTTTAGTTTTTAAAAGAAGAAACAATGGATTGATATTATGATTTATAATTAATCTGTGTTTTTAAATCAATAGTTGGTTGTAGAACCTTGAGATGGCACGATGGTAGGAAGGTCATGTTCAACAGGAAAAAGGAAATTGTCAATGTTAAAGAGCTGATTCGAAAGGAAACTATTAACACACTAGTATGTGAACAATCCCATAAAGGTCGTTAATGACTGTTAGTGTTAGTAGACATTTCAGGAGTTGGCTGGTTAGAAAGTTACATTCCCTTGAAGGTTGTTAATGACCATTATACTAATGTTAATGACCATTAATATTAGTAGACATTTTAGTAGTTGTCTTGTTACCAGGTCACTTTTCCTTGATGATCATTAATGACTGTTGGTGTTAATAGATATTTAGTGACTGATTTGTTTAGAAGGTTACATTCTGATGATAGACGTTATTGTCCGTTAGTGTTAGTGGACATCAAGGAAGTTGACTTGACTAGATGGTTACTAAATGAGTGAGCTCATTGAACTCAAGGATGAGCATACAAGTCAAGAAAGGGCGGTGAACAATGATAGTGCATAAATCATACTTGCAACTTTAAAACCTTGGCTAAGGTGCAGAAGTACTTTGCATGCAAATGTGAATTCACGTGAATCAAATACACCTTCTAGTCAAATTGCCATACTAGTTAGGAGGTACCTATAGTGTGTTACCAACTATAGTTGTGTAGATTATAAATACCAAACTCAGATGGTAATTCAACCCACACCTTAGTTTTCACCCACATAAAGGTTAAGGACACTTTCGTAAGGAAGGTGTGTGAGGGATTGCTAGGTCTATGGTTGGAGGTAAAGCCCTTGATGATTCTCTCTAACTCCACAATAATGTCAAAGCTTGTAAGAGATTCCAAGATGGAAAGTATTTAATAAGTAATTTCTAACCCTCTTCTATTTAAATTGTATTTTATTTAGGAAAAGAGGGAAGTGCAAATGCTTTTATTTTTGAAATTTATATGCACAAGAGGAATGGTTTCATACCTATAAGGTTTTACATTAAATAAAAAGGTTCAAAATTTAAATTTTGTCAGCATGGTAGATTACTAATGGTGGAAATTGAATGTTTATTTGTTTTGAATTAGTTAGCATGTTAAATCAAGAATCTAGGCTAAATTGCATATATAAAAATAATGTCTACATTGGAAAATAATCCCTTCATATTCCACTATCCATCTCCAAGGTAGCTTAACCAATTCTAGTTAAATCTGAGTAGGAAGTAGCTTAGAATGTTCAAAATTCTCCATAATCCTTGCATAGAAAGTATAGGAGAAAAGTATAGTAGGGTCCACTTTGAGAAAATGACCTAGCAAATTACTAATGTCATTATAGATAGAATTGCACTAGAAATGAAAGGAAATGTGAAATAGGATTACCCTAGTAGGGGATAACTTAGTAGGTTGAACTACAGGGTTAAAAGAGGGTGACCAAGGGAAAAGGGAAATGGGACCCCCATTTCCAAACACCTATTGTTAGAATAGTATCTCAATCATCAATTGAGTTAATGAAAATAATGATGAAGTCACATACACATAGGTAAATCTCAATTTTACTTGAGACTAATAGGTTTTAGTGCTCAAAATATAGCAATGTAGCATGCAAGGAGTAAGAAGCACAAGTGATTTAACATGCTGTAAAAATTAGCCTTTTAAAATAGGAAATGTTAGCCGAAGCCTCTTATCCAATCATCACCTCTAAAATAGAAGAGATGTGAGGGAAGTATTTTTCAACTAGAAAAAAGATCCATTTGAGGTTTTCAAAGTAAATCAGAAAATGATTTATTAAGAGGGGAGTGTACTGAGGCATTGGGGATGACATGAATACCACTGACAATAGGTCAAGTTTCTCCATAACAAAAAGTAGGGCCTAAATTTGAGATGTACACCCTTAGATTAAAGGAAGGGGAGTCAAAACCCCCTATAACCAAGGGTGACCCATAAACATTTGAAAGAAAGGAATTGAATGCCATGAGTAGAATAATTCTCATTAGAGGTAGTGGAATTTTTTATTCCAAAAAAGTTTTAATAACTTAAACTTTCATATTTTTTGGTTTTGTAAATTTTTTTTGGCCATGGTCAATTGTAATCTCTTGTTATTTATAATATACCTTTATATCATACTTGGATGCAAGATTGTATTAGATAAAATTTAGTTAAAATCAATGTGCCATTGTTTTAAATTGTCATTCTTGATTATTTGTTTAGTGTGGTGGCCCATAAGTACAAATATTGGTTGACCAAGAGTTATGATACATGTCACAATGGAGAGAATTTTTATTTGAATCAGAGCAAGAAAATCATATAGGATTAGGATATCTAAAGTGATGTGAGTGTTCCAAGACTTGCTTGCACATCTACCGAGAGACCTAGCTTGTCTCTATTAGGATCCTAGTCTCTTCTAGGTCCTTGTTAGGCTTAGGTGATTAACTATGTCCTAATCCAACTCTTCTCCAAGAGTATCACAACTTGTGCTTCACCTTGAAAGACAAACACCATTCAATGTTTCCATGCTTTCTCCTACACCTAGAAGTTCTAAGTGCCAACTTCTCTCTATTCAAGAAATTCATTGTAGGGATGTCTAATGCTTCATATACTTTCATATCTTTTCCATTTGGGACCATTTAGAAGAATCTCCAAGCCTTTCCTTATCAGATTCAAGACTTCACCTTGTGGAGGCCTAATTAGGCATATTTTCTTGTAGCCTTTTGCAGAGACCTTTTGCCACTTCTTGCAAAAACATTCCAAAAAACCTAAAAATATAATCCCACATTTGGATACCCTTTTGTATTTTATCAAAGATTCTGAAAGGTTTTGAACTCCTAGGTCCTCCGTACACAGGGTTCCTACAAATTAGGACTAATAGGGCTAAAAGGCCTATTTACTAGGACTTGACTGAATAGTTGCTAAGAACTCACTCGAATGGATTGCCATGATCACAATCCTCAAAACATTTTGGGATATGACTAATTCCTACCTACAAATGTACTTTTTATGTACTGTACCTCAATACCCTACAAGAAATCTTCAATTCTTCTCCTTCAAACCACTAATCGGGCACTGTTTGCTCACCTAGGGATTGGTAGTAAAAATAGCTATCCATATGATCAAGACTCCTAATCCTAAATATATACAGGCTAATGACTCCCCTAACATATTCAACCACCCTTAGGAAGATCCCATGCTTATTTTTCATGGGGGAGCCATGAAATGACAGACTGGTCAGGACAAGACCAGGAAGACTACTAAACCAAAAACAATTTATACAAGACCTTAAACAACATCAAATCAACTTGGTTACTGAATGAAAAACTATTATAAATATCCAAAGAACATTATTCAATCACTAAATTAGAGCATGCAATCCGTTACATATCACTGTCACATTAAAAAGCTCAGGTTCTTCACAAAATAGAGTTGCAAAGCTAAATTCTCATTACTCAAACTTCTTACAATACACTCTAACTTCAAGATTCAAGCCTTCTATTATAGTAGATGCCATTTCCCATGTTTTTAGGGTTTTTTGGTCAATCTCCCACTTCCTATTTTCTGGGGGATCCTATGTAACTGAGTTGCATGCAATATTTGCCATTATTGCAAATGTTGTCATGACAACTTTGTAACAACATTTGGCATCTTTGCCATTATGTCTTTATCCTACTTCTTAGGATCTCTAACCTCTATATTCCGAGGAACCAACATCATTTATGGCCTCAAGGCATCTCTATTACCTCATTCATGTGTTTAAGACACATTAAAGACTCTAATCCAACCTTAGAGCTTGTAAGCCTACAAAATTTAAAAGCTACTAACAATGACTTATTTGGTGACCTTAGTCCTAATGACTAAATCACCTAGTCCACAATGCAATGACCTTCTAAGGTTTGAAACTAAACACACAACTGAACCTACCAATCTGACTTGGCTAATGTCAGATACAAGCCAAAAGATCATAACTATGGAGGTTAGCCTAGGTGTGCTCCTGCACCATAAAGGCTATAGAAAAATCAATGAGATTATTTGCAACTAAATAAAATCTAAAGATAATAAGGAAAAAACTTTAAATCCATTATACAAACTAGAAATCTTAATACAATCTCAACTTCAAATCAAATCTTGAACAAACATCAAATTTTTTTATCAATGTGCATCAAATTTTCAGCTTAGAATTTGTAACTTACATGTAGTAAATGAAAATTAAATACAATGGACTATTATGTTATATCTTCAAAATAACTACAAAAAATAGGAATATAGTATGTACCACTTTCTGGGATTGACAACGATAACATATGAATTCAATAATAGATGACATGATACCTTAGGATATACATCTACACCATTATAGATCTAAGCTTAATTATGTAAGGATATATTCCTTCGTACTAATCAATAATACCCCTATGGAGGTACACTTTGTTTTATCTATGTGATAGATATAATTCTTAGGTAGAATTGATGATTCATATATTCATCACCTATACATGATTGTGTTTTGCATTCTCTCTTTTGGAGTTAAGGGATTTTTTTCCATGATTTTTTCTCCTTTTCTATATTGTGAGTGTAGAAAATGAAAATTATCCAAATAATTTTCACTAAATTTTCATCCAAACTAATTTTAGTGAGAGATATTTTGTAAATGGGCTCCTAACACAACCTCATAGTTGGGACCACATCCTTGCATCCTTTCAAATCATTTTCTTGGTTTTCTCTCCATATGTTGTACTTAAGGAGGGTGTTGGTGTGAATAAGGTATTTTACTTGACTTGTTTACTATTGGGTCGTATTCACAAATTAAGTTTTCTTATCTCATCAAAATACTTTTATAAGTCTTAGTTATCAATGTCATATATCTTATTTAATTCTTATTTCCTACATATTTTTTAAGCAGCATAATGCTATAGAATCAAGACACACTCTTATCCTTCTATACTCTCTTATGGAAGGTTATCTTTCTTGTAGGTGATCTTAGGTTATGAGCTAAATCTTTAACTTAAACATTATATTAGAGCATTCAACAGTTCAACTATGATGGAAGTTGAGCTACATAGGAAACTAAAGGATTTTACAAGGTTTATGAAGAATGGAAAATATCCCCTACTATAGAATAGGAAGCCCAACATTAGAGATGACATATTTCCATTATCAACTAGTTATTCTCAAAGATATTAGAAAAATCACAAATTCCTCTATTGCATCAAGATTTTGTAGAATAGCCTTAAAGTAATGCTAAAGGTATATTTTTGTGTTGAAGATTAGACTAAACTAACCTGTAGCTACCAACTTCACTACAATTATTTCCAATTTTCCATTCACCTTTCACACAACTCCTTACAAGCTAATAGGCCTTTCATATATCTTCTAAAAACCTTAGAATCAAATATTTTGACAAGGAATTTTCCAAAGAATAAAATTGTAGGATGCATACCCTTCCACTACCTAACTTGCTTAGGAACTATTATTCGAACATTATTTATAACCCTTTTCAAGGTTTATATGTACAAAAGAGTTTTCGAATCCACTTAATTGTAAGAGAAATTCTTTGGGCCTTTAAGACTTTATGTCCTAAGCTTTGATTTCTCTTATCAAGCTAGTTCATTTCCAACAAACTATATATCTCTTTGTAGAGCCTTTCCAATTTAACCACAAGAAACCTCTCAGCCTACTTTGAATTTCATTTACTTGCCAACTACTGAAGATTGAACTCATGCATAATAAATACTATAAGATGATAAAATGTTTTCGTATGTCTGCACTTTGTACTAGCTAGGGAAAGATATTAATGATTGCATTTTATTTAATTTTTTACTATTTTGTTAAAAGTACAACTCTATGGCTCTTTTAAAGACGGCCTCATAACAAATGGAATACCTAGATAATTGACCTACTTGTTAGGGATACCTCATTGGAAATCAAACTAAATTATCCAAGATAGGGGATAATCTTTCCAAGTGAGAAAAATGCATTTGGTTTCAAGAAAAATAACAAATAAAGACATGTGAAGGTATAAAATACAATAATCAATTTTGCAAAACAAATTTCCTCCATTTTGACAAATAAAGTAGTGCCATCAACAAATTGAAAATTCAATAGGTTTGCATTATTGGGTGGAGAGATTTTGTTTATACACTACTTATTTATATTAAACCCCAAAAGATAATGAAGAGTGTTAGTAGTAATCACAAACAAATTAGGATCAATGGGGTATCCTTCCATGACAAATCTATGCATGAACACATGATCAGGAAGAGAATCATTAACCTCAATATGAGTGGTGGCATGTTTAAAAATATACTTACCATATCACAAAATTTATTTGGGAAACCAAAATCTTTCATCCACAAAGAAATAAATGACTACTCTATCCTATCACAAACTTTCTCAAAATCAATCTTGAATATATAAACATCCTATCAGAATATTCAATCTAATCCATTATTATTATTTTGGTTAACTTTTTTAGAATTTATTTTATAATATATTATGATAGAAAAGGTAAACTAGACTATCATAGATATTGGATACTTCATATTAAGTTGTCTTATATGTTAGTAGTGCTATAGTTTTTGTATAGATCTTAAACTCAATGACATATTATTTGATCAACTAATAGTATGTTGGTCTAGCTTCAAATGTACTATCTTTAATATAAACAAAAAAAATATTTTATAATATTATTATATTTCAAAATACTGTAAAATTCATTAGTTTAATTATGTCGAGAGGCATTACCTTACAATGGAAGTAGAAAGACCCTATAGGAGGTCATCGAATGTAAAATTGTAAGAAAAAAGAATCCATTCGAAATCAACTACTGGTCAGCTCTTAGTTTGTTGTTCGTACATAAGAAAAGCCAAAAATTATAGAACCATCAAAATTGCCATATAGCAACCAAACATGTCATTCCAAAAGAGAAAATTATTGCCGGTGAACGTTATTAGTTTTATTTCAATGATTATTCCATTTATTACATTTTATACTATAAAGAGTGTGGAAAATGCAAGTGTTGGCATTCTGTAATGCAATGACGGTAGTTAATATGAATGCACAAACCTTTTAAAAAGAATCATTTTCCCAGGACCCTCTATAATGTAATACACTTGTGACAATCCAAAAATGTCATACGCCTTTAAGCTCTTTAATGTTTAAATTCTCAATGATTTGGCGTAAAAAGTAGTTATGTGACCGTCGTATAAGAGGAGGACGTCAGGCTTATGTGAAATGACTGCAAGCCAACTTGTGAGTGAATGTGAAACAAAAACATTGTCTACGAAATTTTAGATGTTGTTCATGTTCAAGGATTTGGTGCGGAGCTCATTGTTAAATTGAAGATGAACATTTCACATTACAAAAATTATAACAAGATCTGATATTCTATATTTTTGAATTCTGTTTCTAAAATTTAAAAGTGTTTATTAATTTAATTGTGTGAAAAAGTAGTTTTTCATATTTAAATATTTATTTTTATGAATAAAATAATTATTTTAAAAAATTATTAATGATATCTTACTTTCTATTATTAATAATCTTTGATGAGTTCTTTAAAAGTAAACCAATATGATTAGAATAGAAAGATGAAAATATATCTATATTTTTGCATCAAAAATACTAAAGTTTGGTGTATGATGAAAAAGGATGAAATTTCTTGACTATTCTTTGAATATACATTAAATATAAGTCTATCATTAAAAAGGGGATCACAAAATTTCTAAAATTATTAACCCATAATTTGTTATATAATTATTTAAAATTCTTTCAAATTTAATTATGTGATGATTTTTGGAATTAATATTTCAAATTAAACCCAACTAAATCAGCACTTAACTCAAGCATTAAACTAAATAAAATTGTAATCTTAAAACAAACTTCATCATAACTCTAACCTTTATCATGATTAAATAAAAAATCAAATTTAACTTTAATCCCGAACAAAAATGAAAATCTACAATAAACCTAATATGAAACCAAAGTAAACCATAGCTATAAAGCTAACTAAACAATAAGGAAAATTTAACCTTGACCCTAACCCTAATCAAATTAAATTAAACATTAACACACAACCACTTTGAACCTTAACTCAATACAAAATTGAACCCTAATCATACCACTTAAATAAATTTAATTGTAACGCTAAAGAAAAATAGAACCATAACCCTAATCTACATTCTACCCTTAATCAAATTCAAACTTAACATATACTTGTAAAGGGGTAAAAATATGTGTTGGATCTATCTTTATCCCTTACAAATTATTGTTATATCTATGTGAGGATGGGGGAAATATACGATCTATCCCTAATCCAAATTCCCAAAAGGAGAGATCCAAATTGATTAATCACAAAGAAGTGATCAATACACAAATGAATCAAACTATGGAGAATATGAAGAAAGGAGAAGATCTTATAATTTTCTATGAAAAGTATATTCTTGAAATCTTAAATAAATAGAAGACAAATACTAACCTCAAAATAGGGTAAATCTAGAAAAGAGTGTTTTTTGATGTCTATGCATAGTTTCAAAGAATTCTGCAAACCTGCTCCGGACTAGAAATGCCGAGACAGAGAAAACCTAGAAAATTTTTTCAGTTCTAAGGGAGTTCTACCTTAACCCAAATAGCGGGGTACAATCTTACCCTGAGGCACAATCTTACCCTCACTGAAAGTCGACCTTGACCCGAAATAGAGCTCCAACGGAAATTCTATTTGTGGATCTCAGAAGTTTACTGAAAAGGGTATCTAGATTTGGACTTCAATTCACTATCATATACCTGTACCTACAATAAAAAATGGTTTTTGTTGTTTAGATGGGGGGTTTGCCTTGGTCAAACCCCTGTTTGGAATCAACCTTGAAATGTAATTGAATTTTCAATATATATAAACAAAGTAAATGGAACTATTCACCTTGCTTATGTTGAAATCCTTGTGGAGGATTCAAATCCTTGAATCCACAAGTAGGGATGCTCCAAATGGATGTAGAACTATATGTAGGATGTCTCAAATCAATGGCATGAGATCTTCAACACCAATCTTGAATGGATCTTTGATTAGGAAGAGGCTTGGATGGACATGGATGGAGAAATCTTCAACAAGAGGGCTCCATAGAGCTTGAATCCTTCAATGGCTACTAATGAATCTCCTTGATGAATTGGATCTTGAATACTTGAAGGTAGATGAATGCTTGCTTGCTTCTTGATTGCTTGATTTCTCTTGCTTGAGAGGAATTTCTTGGTGATTGATTGATTAAAATGAGAGAGGAAGGCTTCCTTTTATAGTGATCTAGGGCACAAACTTCTAGAGAGGTCAACATTGGAGAATTAAATCCCAATTAACCTTAACCCCTAGAAATGGACCTAGATTAAATGCAATTAAAAATTTTACCATTCTGAAATCCGAAATAGCCGACCTGAAGTGGGAAAATAAAATTTTTCGAAGCCCGATATCTTGAAATCTCTGGAACTTGAAAATTGGACCCATGGTCAAGGTTGAAGTCGACTCTGCCCTAGGTCAGGGTCAAGGTCGACCTTGATCTAGGAGGTTGACCTTGACCCCGAGGTCATAGATCTCAAATTCTCAGGACGAGGTGCCAAAAAAAGGCTGGAAATAGGTGGAGAGAGAAGCAGAATAGGGGAAAAAGCCAGATCCATGAAAAGACCTAGATTCAAGGTGCTTGACATGAACCCAGACCACTTACTCAGAGGGATAAACATTCTTAACATGGAAGTGCTTCCATTTTAAGATGATACATTAAGCCTCCACTTTAGCAAGAGTATGAACTCGATGCAAAATCTTGATAAAGGAGATCATAATGAAAATATAATCTTATTGAAATCAAAGGGACAAAGAAATCCTCAAGCCCCCAGGGACTCAATTCTTCATCAAATCCAAGATCACAATAAGAGAGACATCTCTAGAAAAGAGAGAAAAGAGGGTGTGATTACCTCACCCAATGAGAACTTATGTCCCATTGTGAACCACACAAGGAAACAATGCAACCAGAAAGATGGAATTGAACTGCCTAGTGAATGTGGCTACTCACTAGTCAATCCCTCAAGGATTCACCCTTAGGAATACTCTATTCTACAAGAGTAAAACCAAAAACAAAAGAGATCCAGTCTTAATGACACTTTCGACCTTAAGGGATCAAAATCTGAAACTAAAGGGATCAAGAGATCCTAAATAAAAATCCATGCTTTAAGGATTAGTCACTAATCCATAAAGAGAGAAAAGTATCTTGAAAAATAATATATGTATATTAAAAGTGCGTGTGTGTAATAGGTGAGCGGAGTGTATACCCCCACGTTAAAGTTATTGCTAACACTTTAACAGGAGCAATGGTTTTAACAAAAACATAAACAACTCCACTGATTACATTTCTACTATGAGATGCCCCCAAATGAAGATGAATCAAGGGAAATACCACATAAAAATATAGAGAACACAAAAGGGATCTAACTTTCATGGGATCAGTATGATCATAAGATAATATATATAGGATATTATTGAAAATGAATTGACATCATTGCCCAAAGAAAGTAGAACTACAATCACAATGGAGAAAAGATCACATAAGAGATATGAAGAAGAATCTTTTCAGACCATGACATGGAGACAAAAAAGAATCAATGCTACCAAGTCTTGAATCCAAGCAGACTACACAAGGAAACATTTACGAACAATAGAACAGGTACAACATAAGATGAAACAACATATGGAAGAAGAGAGATACATATAGAGGAATTGTACAATAGGTTTGATTCCTTTATCACCTTGTACCAACAAAGTAACAAGGATCATATAAAAGAATCTAACAACATTTAGAAAACACATCACAGGAGAAGCACAATACTACATGCAAACAGACAACAAAGCTATCATATAAGGACAAGTCGATCAAGTGTGCTACCTACTCTCCCCATCTCATTCTATATTATTTAGGGAAGGTGGGTAACTCGCAAGAGGGAATATATCCAACATAGTAGGAATGATAGCCAATTCCAAACAAGGATCCTCTTGAGAATCACAATGTTCGATACTAGGTGTAAGTGTCAATTGTGATGAAAGTTTTGGCTCTTTTCCTTGTAGGACCAGGCTTGAATCAAATGGTTGGGCTTGAAACATAGGTTAGGCACTCAAGCTTGACAAAGAAAATAAACCAATTCATGAGGGTAGAGAGAAATCCTCCTTCTTCTTTGAGCTCCACATTCACTCAGGTGGGTATTGCCTTATCTGCACATTCATACAACTTGTGTCACACTACAGGCCTGCAGATAACTGAATATGGAATGGTTCTCAAACTCCTAGGTATCTTGTACCTCAATGAAACCAATATCTCATGCAATAGCCCTACTTGCATGGAGTGAGTATGAAAACCAGAAATGTATCCTAACAACATAAAAGGGAAAAGGTGGGACTGAATGGAAATGATTTTAAAATGATTGAAAGGTCCCCTGAGATGCCCTAAGTCCTTGATAGACTAGTGCCTTATCCAATGGGCCATAGAGTCAAATACCTTACTGCAAGAGACAATTATGAAACAAGAACACAATATGCTCAATGTGTTGATGCCTGACATCAATCACACACCATGACCAAACCTCAACTTAGCACCCACCTGTGCATTCAAGCATGCTATTATCCATCAAAAATTTTTAATCCTCCCCTTAGAAGAGACCTATGAATCAGAAAATACATTAACCAGCATCCATTGGAAGACAAGCATGACCTATCTTTGATATCTCAGCTCATACATGCATAAACACTAACCCTGAACCACTTATCTCTGTGAAGATAACTCCACTTGCAAACACGTAGGCAATGCAAATAGACAAATCAAACACCCTTGATGTATGATTAATGTATTCAGAATTCAAATGGAGATAGCTTGGTGACAGTAAGAACAAATTGAGTCCTCATACATAAGACAAATCTGCTGCAGCATGCATTGTATTCTCTGAACCAACAATGGAAACATAACACCCTATATGTAGAGAGAAGGGGAAATCTGCAGAACAACACCTTTCATGGAACCAGAAAGGAACTCTAAGCTGGAACCATTACAAAGTCAAATTTTCTACAACTTATACCAATAGCTGCCTTGGAATTCTCTAGGAGAATGCAACAAGCTTAGGGACAGCTAGGGTATAGGTTACAATAGCTAAACCAATTGGAAACGGTCAAAAATTAAATGCAGGGGTAGGAAACCAAGCAACCTACAAAAGCCTCGAGCCAAGATTGTAATCATTCCTTACATGGTACAGATCCCCGCAAATGATCACCAAGCACCCTGGACTACACTGGAGCGGCAAGCAAATCACTTTTTACCAGTTCCAATCACTTCTGCATTGAAATTCAGTCCTTTCTATCACTGGAAATCCTCAAACAATTCAAATTTGAAAATGAACGGCTACCTTGCACTTCGCGGGTCTTAAGTTTTAACCATTTGCCCTTAGTCGCGCAATTGCGCAGTCATCAGCTTGACCACCATAGGAAATCAAGCCTCAAATTATGCTTGGTCACATGATCGCAAGGCACCAAACTAGCCCTTGCGATCATGCGACTGCGGTCTCCTTCACCGCGCAATGCCATCACAAACCTCCTAAAAGAGTCTTCTGCATTATATTGGGACAATGTTTTTCTTCTGCCACCAAGTAGTGAAAATAATGGTGATAATCTAGTTCATGATGTTGATCATGTGAATCATCCTTATGAGGATAAAGCTATGATTTATCAAGAGAATTTAGTCTTGATAAACCCGAGTAACTTGATATATGAGCATGTTTCAGTTGCCCTGGCTGAGGTAAGTGAAAGTGAGTATAGTTGCTTTTCTTTTGATATGCAAGAGTGCATTGAAGATGAGCTGGATGATTGCAGCTAGGAAGAAAAGGTATCAGTTTCTTGTCCCCTTTCATATGTTTCAATCCATGATGATTTTGATGATGCCTATTTTTCAAGCAGTGAGTTTGTGGGGGGACATATGAAGGAAGGCATTGGTGATGATAAACCCAGGGTTGTTTTGTAGTCGGTGCTTGACAGTGTTTTCTGTCATTGTGCATGTGGAAAAGGTTTCAGACCTTTGTTTGATTTTGTGAACAGAAACCAAGTTTTTGATAGAGGAAAAGGATAGCTTTCCTTTGGCATCCAGATGTTGCTTGTGTATTTTCTGTATATCTTGTGCAAATGGTGCCGAGTTTTGTGAGGAGTCAGTCTGTGAATTTTGGGATTAAAAGTGGGGTGAGGGCTTAATTGTTTTGTCTGGGTGTGGTCTGCTTCTCCTAGTGATTCTAAATTCTTGCCATGCCTGCAAGAGCCATGCATCCCCAACTAGAGCCACTATTAGGCCATTTTTCTGTCATAGCAAAATCTTATGAAAATGGCCTATTTTCTCTGCAAGCTTTGTCATTGCCTCCTGCCCTATGTTCTCGATGTTGTCACCAAGCCCTGGTCCAAATTGCACGTGCTAATTCATGAAGCCCAGAGGATTTTTCAAGTTCTAAGGTCCACGGTAAGCAAAATTTAAAAATCTACCTAAGTGTCGAAAACCCACAGTTTTTTTGAAAATCTATGATGTTTTCGACCTTTTTGGCTTGCATAAAGTCTTTGATGTTTTTGCATCCTTGTTTACCTTTGTGTCAATGTCGAAAACCCTGTCTGTTTTTGATCCTTTGCTGCTGTGAAAACTTTGTGTGTTTTCGACCTCACAGTTCTTTGTATGTTGGCTTTCCTTAGGTGCGCAAGTGCGATGACAGGTGGGCCTAGGCCTTCAAAAGCTCTTCCTGATTGGCTGTTGCATGGCTGCATGTCAGACTTTTCTGACATGTGATCATGCAACCACCTGCCACCTGTCTGCGTGGTCCCAATTCTTCACGATTTTCGGCTGCCTAGTGCTTAGCTTTCCTTCTGGCGACCTGGCAACTAGCAGTTATCTATTTATCTCCTGATTCTAGCAATTAAGCGGTTGACATCTCACGACCTGGAGACTGTTAGTCACGTGATCTCTGAAAGATTGGCGGTTATCTGCTAACATCCAACGACTTGGCTGGCGGTTAGTTGCGTAGTCGCTGAATTCTTGGCAGTTTGATGGTGGGCCCGCTGTCAGGGGCAGTCATGTGGCAGCTTGTGACTGGCTGTCACATGGTCGCATAGACTAGTTTTAGGCTATGCGATCATGCGACCGGGTGCCACATGGTGTTGGGGCCCGATGGTAGATGGTGACGTGCTATGTTCTGATTGGTGCTAATGTGCTAGGTGGCCAAGGGTTTGCAGGTGGGTCCTGTGGCAGGTGTGACTCGGTGGCTGTAGCGAGTAGTAGCGTGACACATGGCATATGGTGGGCCCAAGTTTAAGGAGCGATGGTTTGTTGGTGGTTAGTCACATGTTCACATAGCCATTTGCAAGGCTATGCAATCATGCGACTGACATTTTTTGTTGCGGTGGCGGTTACCATAGTGGTCCGCGGGTTGCCGCATGTTCGCATAACCCATTTTCAGGCTATGCGATCATGTGACAAGGTGCCACGTGTCCCTGGGGCCCATCTATATTTTCTTGGTGGTCCCGTTGGTGGATGTGTCATGGCGATCTCCGGTTGGTCCATGCTAGCGTGATGACATGTGGCATTGGGTGAACTAGGGTAGGGCCAGTGTTTGCGGTGATAGGGTGGCATTCTCATGGCTTGTCATGTGTTCGCATAGCCCAAGTTTCAGCTATGTTATCATGCGACTGTTGTTGGTCATTGCGGTTGTGGAGTTGCGTGGGTCTAGGGTGTCGTGTTGTTGACGTGCCCATTTTTCATTCGTCGAGGGATTTATGAGGTGGCCGAAGAATTTTCTGGGAGGTTTGTGATGGCATTGCATGGTGAAGGAGACCGCGGTCGCATGATCGCAAGGGCTAGTTTGGTGCCTTGTGATCATGCGACCAAGCATAATTTGAGGCCCGATTTCTTGTGGTGGTCAAGTTGATGACTGTGCAATTGCACGACTGAGGGCAAATGGTTAAAACTTAAGACCCGTGAAGTGCAAGGTAGCCGTTTGTTTTCAAATTTGAATTGTTTGAGGATTTCCAGTGATAGAAAGGACTGAATTTCAATACAGAAGTGATTGGAACTGGTAAAAAGTGATTTGCTTGCCGCTCCAGTGTGGTCTAGGGTGCTTGGTGATCATTTACGGGGATTTGTACCATGTAAGGAATGATTACAATCTTGGCTCGAGGCTTTTGCAGGTTGCTTGGTTTCCTGCCCCTGCATTTAATTTTTTACCATTTCCAATTGGTTTAGCTATTGTAACCTATACCCTAGCTGTCCCTAAGCTTGTTGCATTCTCCTAGAGAATTCCAAGGTAGCTATTGGTATAAGTTGTAGAAATTTTGACTTTGTAACGGTTCCAGCTTAGAGTTCCTTTCTGGTTCCATGAAAGGTGTTGTTCTGCGGATTTCCCCTTCTCTCTGCATATAGGGTGTTCTATTTCCATTGTTGGTTCAGAGAATACAATGCATGCTGCAGTAGATTTGTCTTATGTATGAGCACTCAATTTGTTCTTACTGTCACCAAGCTATCTCCATTTGAATTCTGAATACATTAATCATACATCAAGGGTGTTTGATTTGTCTATTTGCATTTCCTACGTGTTTGCAAGTGGAGTTATCTTCGTAGAGGTAACTGGTTCAGGGTTAATGTTTATGCATGTATGAGCTGAGATATCAAAGATAGGTCATGCTTTTCTTCCAGTGGGTGCTGGTTAATGTATTGTCTAATTCATAGGTCTCTTCTAAGGGGAGGGTCAAAATATTTTGATGGATAATAGCATGCTTGAATGCATAGGTGGGTGCTAAGTTAAGGTTTGGTCATGGTGTGTGATTGATGTTAGGCATCAACACATTGAGCATATTGTGTTCTTGTTTCATAGCTGTCTCTTGCAGTAAGGTATTTGACTTTGTGGCCCATTGGATAAGGCACTGGTCTATCAGGGACTTAGGCCATCTCAGGGGACCTTTCAATCATTTTAAAATCATTTCCATTTAGTCCCACCTTTTCCCTTTTATGTTGTTAGGATAGATCTCTGGTTTTCATACTCACTCCATGCAAGCAGGGCTATTGCATGAGATATTGGCTTCATTGAGGTATATGATACCTAGGAGTTTGAGAACCATTCCACAGTTAGTTACCTATAGGCCTGTAGTGTGACACAAGTTGTATGAATGTGCAGATAAGGCAATACCCGCCTGAGTGAATGTGGAGCTGAAAGAAGAAGGAGGATTTCTCTCTACCCTCATCAATTGGGTTGTTTTCCTTGTCAAGCTTGAGTGCCTAACCTGTGTTTCAAGCCCAACCATTTGATTCAAGCTTGGTCCTGCAAGGAAAAGAGCCAACAAAAAGCATGTTAGGTAAATCAATGACAATGTCAATAGTCTCATATTCATCATTAACATCATCAAGAGTATCTTCTTCATCTAGATTAATCAAAATAGAATCTAAGGTATGAATAGGATCATCATAATCTTGTATTTTAACATCATTATTAGCAAAAAGTTCTTCTAACACATCATGCACATGCTTATCAAAAGAAGGTAAAGAATTTTGGAGAACAACATTATGAGCTTTTACTTGAGCACGACACTTCTTACGAAATTCATTAGCAGATCGATTATGTTTTGTCTTAGTTGAAATATGTTGAGAACTAGGAGGACCAACTACCAGATCCTTCACAAGTTCTATAGGAGAATTAGTAGGATTCGCAACAGACTTACAAGAAATAGTAGGAGATTGATTAATAGATGTAGAAGCCATGGGTAAAGGAGGTATGGAAGGTGTAGGTAAAAGACCATGACTAAGATCCATAGGAGGTATGCTTAATTTGAGAATCTTACGATGCTTATAGGCTTGATATGAGCGAAAATGATTATTAGGTTGAGAAGGACATGAATTAGGTAATGAAGGCCAAAAGAAGTCAAGGGCAGCACAATCCTTGGGCCTAGAAGGTTGATATAGACTATGGTTTATCATCTTCACTTCGTCATCATGAATAATTTAAGGAATTTATGGATAGGTGAAGAAACAACATGCATGGCTTTCAACCAAGGCAAACCAAGCTTAACTTGAAACTGATCAGAAGTAGGAACGACAACAAAGGTAGTGTTTACAATTTTACCACAAAGTTCAATCGGTAAGTTAATAGAACCAAATGATGGATAAAGAAAACCATTACAAGTTTAAATCCACACATCAGATGTATCATAAGAATTGTGTTGCAAGTTTTTCATAAAAAGATTTTCTTCAGTAATAACATTGACTAAGGATGTAGGATCAACAAGACAACCACGAGTAGGTATCTGAGAAATCCTAGCATAAATGTAAAGAAGACGATCATGAGCCTTAATAGTCTTAGAATCATGAAACGTAATCAAAATTTCCTGAGGTCTTTTATTGTTATGTTGCTGTGAAGGTTTAGGTTGAGTTTTCAGTTTAGGCTTAGGCTTTAGTTGAGGTTGAGATGGAACTTGAGATTGAAGTTGTGGTTGAGGCTGAGGTGGATATATAGATTGAACAACATGCTCCACTTGATTAACAATGTGATTAAGATCATCCATCTTTGAATCATAAACAATATCCATAGAAGATGGTTGAGGAATGGTATTAGTATCATGTGTAGGTAAAGGATTCATATAGATTTGAAGATTTTGATTAGGAGGAGAGACATATTTTTTTCCCACTACCATCAAGATTATCAAGAAATAAGGCATTAGAGTCAATTAAGTCTTGAACCTTATATTTTAAAGAATAACATTTCGCAGTTTCATGACCATTCTAAAGATGATATTGACAAAAACCTTTAGGATCAAAGGATTTAGATGCAATCGTTGCAGGTAAAAGAGGTCAAATAGGAGGTAAAGTAATCATATTAGCAGTTAATAACCTATTCATAATATAATGTAAAGATTCAGAAAGAGAAGTAAACGTATGTAATTTAATCGAAAAGAAGTATGGTTTAATTGAAAAGAAGTGGATGCAGAAGTGGCATTGTGAGATGCAACAACAACTTGATCAGCAACTGCATTCGCTTGTTTGTTTATCTTGACATAGTTGTTGAATTTTTAAAATTTGTTTGGATTAGGAGCAACATCACTGTTATCAACTAGAATAGGAGCCATTGGAGTGTTTCTCTCAAATTGACACACTTGTAATTGATAATGATGAAGCGCTACACAAATTTATTGAAAAGAGGTAAATTAAATAAGCAAAATCTTATCTCTATATTATCCTTTTGCAAATTTAAAATAAACATACATTGAATATCAATATCAGGAACATGATAGGAAATCTGAGCATGTAAATGCTTAAATCTACCAATAAATTCAGTCAATTTTTCCTTAGCACTTTGTTTACAATGCATCAAAGGAGGAATAGAAACATTAGAAACACTAGGTAAAGTGTATGAAGCTGGAGGAATAGAAGACACAACTGGAGGAACACTTGGAACTACAGTTGGAAGAGGATTGGAACAAGTAAAAGGAACATTATGGTAAGAAGGTTGTGATGTAGGAAGGGATACATGAGGAACACTCATAGGAACAGAGGGAACCGTCATAGTCACCGAAGGAGTATAGGTAGGAATACTAGATAAAGGAACAAAAGAAGGTTTTATACTTGTAATAGAAGGAATCAACCCTAAATCTTGAGCTTCTTGAGCTAAAGGTTTAACATTTGAATGCACAAGATGAGTAATACCATGTAAGAGATTAACACCTTGATCACTATCACAAAGAACTTTCTTAAGAGGCTCTATAGCTTGAATAGAATCTTGATTATGGTTTTCTTGAATAAGCCAATTACCCATTTTATCAAATTTAGTTGAGATTTTTTGGACTTGTTTAGGAGGAACTCTTAAAGCATCATCCTCATCATGAGATGAGTGAGAAGAGTTTTGCTCCATAATAGGATTGGAATCACGAATAATAAAATTGTCATACGGGATCCTAAGGAAAGGAGAGGAAGATTCAGGATCAAAGGCACCCATGAGTCTACGACTTCTTCTAACCAAAATTTTATAAGTAGGACTAGAGGTACTAAAGCTCATATACCAATACAATGCAAATGAACTAAACTAAGAAAACATAAACCATGAACAAATGAATATTTTTGTATTTTAAAGAGATTTTGTAATTTTTTTATATTTTTGAAATATAAATGCAAGAAATCTAATTTTATGAGCATGCAATGTAGATATAACACCACAAACACAATAGGGCATCTAGTTCCATAAAAGAAAAGGGGGTAAGCACGTCGGGTTCACCAAAATGTAAAGGGGTAAACATATGTGTGCTGGATATATCTTTATCCATTACAAAATATTGTTGTATCTATGTGAGGATGGGGGAAATATAGGATCTATCCCTAATCCAAATTCCCAAAAGGAGAGATCCAAATTGATTAATCACAAAGAAGTGATCAATACACAAATGAATCAAACTATGGAGAATATGAAGAAAGGAGAAGATCTTATAATTTTCTATGAAAAGTATATGCTTGAAATATTAAATGAATAGAAGACAAATACTAACCTCAAAATAAGGTAAATATGGAAAATAGTGTTTTCTGATGTCCATGCACAGTTTTCAGGAATTTTGCAACCTGCTCTGGACTGGAAATGCCAAGAGAGAGAAAACCCAAAAAAAAATTTCAATTTGGAGGGAGGTCGACCTTAACCCAAATAGCAAGGTACAATCTTACCCCGGGGCAAAATCTTACCCCCCACTAAAGGTTGACCTTAACCCAAAACAGCTCCGACGGAAATTCTATTCGCAGATCTCGAAAGTTTGCTGAAAAGGATATCTAGATCTGAATTGCAATTCACTGTCATGTACCTATAACTACAAGAAAAATGTTTTTTGTTGTTTGGATGGGGGGTTTGCATTGGTCAAACCCCAGTTTGGAATCAACCTTTAAATTTAATAGAATTTTTAATATATTATAACAAAGTAAATAAAACTTTTTACCTTGCTTATGTTGAAATCCTTGTGGAGGATTCGAATCCTTGAATCCACAAGTAGGGATGCTCCAAATGGATGTAAAATTGTATTTAGGATGTCTCAAATCAATGGCATTAGATCTTCAACACCAATCTTGAATGGATCTTTGATTAGGAAGAGGCTTAGGTGGACATAGATGGAGAAATCTTCAACAAGAGGGCTCCATAGAGCTTGAATCCTTCAATGGCTACTAATGGATCTCCTTGATGAATTGGATCTTGAATGCTTGAAGGTGGATGAATTCTTTTTTGCTTCTTGATTGCTTGATTTCGCTTTCTTGAGAGGAATTTCTTCGTGATTGATTGATTAAAATGAGAAAGGAAGGCTTCCTTTTATAGTGATCTAGGGCACAAACTTCTAGAGAGGTCGACATTGGAGAATTAAATCTCAATTAACCTTAACCCATAAAAATGGACCTAGATTAAAAGCAATTTAAGGGTTTACCATTCCGAAATCTGAAACAGCCGACCTAGAAGCGGGAAAATAAAACTTTCTGAAGCTTGATACCCTGAAACCTCCAGAACTTGAAAATTGCACCTGTTAGCATGTGCAAAAAATTTCATGGCTCCTGATCTTTTCCCCTACTCTCTGCAATGATTTTTCTGCTCCTTGGTTAAACCTTAGGCAAAACATTCAGAATCTAGCCGTTAGGTTTCAAAATTCAAATGTGCCCTAGCTTTATTCTTTTCATGCATTACCTTTTTCACGGGTCACTTAAACGCCTCTTCTGCATGTGCCTTTTAAGTTTCCACGTCACCCCGGTTCGCAGTTAGTCTTTCTCTCCGGTGGGTCCCTTTATTTTTCCTAAGTCCACAATCACGCCCTGTGATTTTAATATTTTTCCTAAGGTTCTCGACTTTATCTTCCTGGGCCCGATTTCTGACAACATTTTAATCCAACTGCCAGCGTATCTTCTCATGCGATTTGTCAGACCCTTTAGATCATGAGACAATCATCGATTTGGAATCTCGTGGTTGCGGAGTTATCAGTGGGTCCACCTACCATATGCCTTGTCAGCATTTTGTGATTGGTCCACGGGTTAGTGATTGTGCATGTGTCAGTGGGACCTAAATTTCTGAAGGCTCAATGGGACCTCATAGTGTCAGAGGATCAATGGTTGGCGTAAGTTCTCATAGGATTTGTCAGAGCCATGAGATCTTACGCCAGCTTTTGATGTTACTTTTTTTCTGGTGGCAGTTCCTCGGTGGGTCCTATTTGCCAAGTAGTTCTTATGTGCCACCCTGTTCTGAGTTGGCGGGTTTTCATTCATCTACATGTTGATGATTTGGTTTATGTCAAAGGGACCATGTTGAAAGATTTGAATCTAACGGTCGGGGTATGATCTCAAGGAATATTCCAAGCCTTTGAGATCATGCGCCATCCGTCGGATTTTATTCCATTTTTCCAGGTTGCCTATTATGCTCAGTGGGTCCGGTGTGACACGCGTGCATGTAGTTGGAGGTTTCTTATTGGTCGATGTGGATGTGCTTAGAAGTGGGGCCATTGTTAGAAGGGTCTGTGACGAGGATGGATCCTACGGCTAGCGTCAGTTGTCATGAGATTTTTCAGAGCCATGAGATCTTACACCAACCATTCATTTCAAAGGCTTATGGTAAGTGGGTCCTATGCTAGTGACTGGGAGTGGATCAATGAATGGTTTAGTAACATGTGGCACCAGGCGGGCCCAGGTGGGGTTTGAGGCTTGGCGGAGTTGTAAAATTTGGCGGTGCAGACAAAGTTTCATGTGGTCACACATTCGCTGAAAGATAAGAGGATTCGCTAGTTTGTCTGGCGATTGTGCGAACGGTGGTTGGGAAGTCGCTAAGTTTTTTAGCGAAAGTGTGAAATGTTTAGCAAATTGGCGAAGGTGCTTTGTCACCAATTCGCTAAGTCTAGTGGGGCCAATTTCAGAGGAAGATCTTAAAGCCATGAAAGAGGTTTGATCGGATGGCTATGTTTTAAAGCTGGTCTCAGTTTGAATGTGGGCCATCATTCTCTGTAGGCACCAAGGATTTAGCTGTTGTGGTTCAAATTCAAATTTTTTTGAGAACTTCCAGCGACCAGAAAGTACCAAATTTATGGAATTCATTGTAGAAATGACTCTATTCAATGAGATATGACTGGTTTTCCATTTGCGGTGTGGTCCAGGGTGCTATTGGATTGTTTGCAGAGCTTGTACCGTTTCGGTTGTGTGCTCAAGGCTTGTTGCAGGGTGTCCTTTTGAGCCGATTTTTGTGATCCCCTGTACTTGCAAAGAAGAATTTGATGATTGTGGATCAGTTCAAGAATTTCCTCTTTCCTAATTGACTGTGTTTCCTGCCCCTATAATAACTTTTTAGACCGTTTCCAGCAGGTTGGGTGGTTGAAACCCTAACCCTAGTCATTTGTAGCTTGTTGTAGATTTTCAAGATGACCAGGGGGTATAAGTTAGAAAATTTTGGATTTTGCAGGGGTTCCAAAAACATTGTTGCTTTTGGTCCCTAGTTTTTGACTGTAATATACTGATAGAGGTTTGATTCTGTGACTTTTCTAATCTTGGTATCATTCTGATTGTATGTTGATCCTGATTGTTTTAATGAGAACATTTTGAATCCCAATCTTGTATCTTGTGTATGTCTTCTTGTTTGTCTCTAAGCTCATAAATGTTAGTTTCACAAAGTGTGCTAACATATGGTAAACAAAGAGTATTTTGAATTTATCTTTGAGTTCCTAACAAAGTTAGGATTAAAGTCTTCTGGGTGAATTTAGTGAGTTTGCAGTCAGGTGTAGAATTTGATGTCCTTGTGCTTGAGGGAAAGGGGTAATAGGCAAAGCACTTACCTTGGATTCCATTATGTTTGATTTGAAATATTCAGTTGAGGTATACAGTTAGGTGACTCTAAGCCCTGGGATAAGGCATTGGTCCTTTCTCTTGAGGTATGCATGGTTAACAACTACAAACACAAACATTATTTGATAAATATTTAACAATCTTATATGAGATATAGTGGAATATTGTTTTAGACTCCTTTAGAGAAGTGAGTCAAGGGTACACCCGCCTAAGCACTGAAGCTCAAAGTGTAGAAGGATCTTTTGATCCTTGTCAGTTGGCCCTCTTCCTTGTGGACTTTGGAGTGGTGATAGAGTCAAAGTTTTATTTAAATTATCCATCAAAGTGTAAATTTGCAAGTTGAAGATCAAAGGGAATAATCCACAACCAACAAAATGGAGACTCCGCCGAGGAGGATAACTTTGAAGATATGCATATGTTAAGAGCCAGTGATTCTACTAGGGAGAATCTAGAGAGAAAGTTATAGTCTATTCTTATTTTCCTGTGTGTTTCAAGGATTTCCCATCTAGGTGGGTGGTGACTCAAAGCTTTGAACCAGTGAAACATATTGAAGAAGCATGGAAAAAAGGAGAAATACTAGGTCATTTTTCAAGAAGAATCTGGAGGTCCCTCTGGAGCAATTATCTAGATAGGGAAACAAGAGCTGGATTAGAAGGAATGGTGAGTCTACTAGTGCTCCCATGAAGGAACAAAGAAATGCAGGAGCCAGAGTACCACATGTGTCCTCAAGTGAGGATGGTTCACAAAATAGAGTATCTAGATCAGAAGGTGGTCACTCTGAAGAGAGATTCTATGATACCCCTGAGGCTGCATTTAAGGACAAAGGTTCATTGCCTACAGGTCATGATGAACAAAATAGAGATGTGGGTTTAGAAGTTGACCTGGATCTTGAAGAAGATCATTTCAGAAGGGAACCCATGAGACATAGGCAGGTCCATTTCCCATATCAAAATCTTCCTGATATGGATGTGTCATCTGGTTCTAATGACATTATGGTTGATCCTGATGACTTGAATGCGCTAAGGTTGCAGTAGGTAGAGTAGGATGCCATACACAAAAGATTAAAGCAGGAGAGAGAGGCTGAAAAGGTAAATGCTTTGATAGAGAGGCAGTCTCTTTTGAGAAAAATAAATGAAATGAAGAAGAGAAATAAGATGCTTGCTTCGGCTCCTAGAACATTGCAGCATGATGTGTTTGGTGATCTTGATGCCTTGAGGAGTGAGCAAGAGTGCTTACTATAAGATCATGAATTTGAAAATGAGGGCCCTATGGTTAGACAAGTGCAAAGTTATGTCCCTTTGCCTAAAGATAAAGATGGGCATATGATCACTAGACCCGCTGTTATCATTAATGAGAAAGGAAAGCAGAAGATGGTGGGTGACCAAGCAAGCAAATCAGTGAAAATACCAGGGATCCCATGACCTGATTCAAATAAGGACACTGAAATGGAGAGAAGGAGAAAAGAAGATGAGGACCTTGCAAGAGAACTAGAGAGAGCTGAGGTTGATGCTACTATTGCAGAAAAGAAAAGGAAGATCCAATTTTTGTGGGCTTCTTCAGCTAATGCTCTTGGCCCATCTGCTACTGAATTAGGTATGCCATCTATGACTAATGCTATTCCACTTAGTAATGCTACTAGTTCTTTTCATTCTTCATCTACTAGGATAGGTGCAGATCCTGGGCAGCAGTCAAATGCATAGATAAATGTAGATGCTAATGTTGATCCTAGGCTTAACACTAGTTTGAGCTATAGGCAAATAAGTTTTGATGGAATTCCTGGCTATCCAAATGCTTTTCCAAGTGATATTAGAGATAAGGTACCTAAGTTTGTTGGTAATAATGCTATTAGTTGTGAAGAGCATCTTAGGTTATTTGTTGATATGCTTAATGATTATGAGGTAGGGCATGAGGATGTTGTCATAAAACTATTTGTTCAATCTCTAATGGAGGATTCTAGAGATTGGTTTAAGAGGCTTCCTGATAGATGTATTGATACTTGGGACTCTTTTGAGAAATATTTCAAGGAGCAGTATGGTGATAGGCCTAATGCTAGCTTCATGTTGAATGAATTCAACACCATAAGGAAAAATCAGAATGAGTCTGCAACTAAATTCAACATGAGATTTTAGAAGGGTATGCATAAGTTGTTCCAAGTTATGCGGTTAGATGACAATGTCTGTCTAACTACATACTTCAATGCATTTGATGGGAAGATGGGATATTTATTGAGGGATAAAGAACCAAGAACTCTTAGGGATGCTTTTAGGATTGCTGTCAATATTGAGAACAACATGAAAATATCAGGAAAGTTGGGTGGAAAGAGAGATGACCCAAAGTTGTTTGGGGACAAGAAATATAAGAAAGAAAATGATAAGAATGTTGGATCTAGGAGGCAGGAAGAAGAAAAATTGGATAAGGTGCTTAATGCATTGAAGGATTTGAAGGTGCCTGCAAATAGGAACATCAGTGCTCCTACCAATGAAAGGTCTCAGTTCAACAACAATTTCAATAAGCAGAATAGACTACAGAATTACCCCTACAACACCCAATGGAAGGATGGCAAGCCTATTGTCCCTGCTGCAAGAGGAAATAATGACAGAGGTGTCCCTAACCCTTTACATAAGGCTTCAATAAATGTCATGGAGAATGTACCTTGGTGTGTTGCATGCCAGTCCCCTCATTCTACAGAGCATTGTGTGGTTGCACAATCTATGGCTGCAAATCAAGATTGTGGCAATGAGGAGATAGAACAAGAAGAAGAACAAGATGATGTTGGTTGCAACATGGCTTCTTCATGTCTAGGATATGAAGATGATTCTGATTTTGATGAAGAGGTAGATGTGAATGTGAAGAGACATAATCAGACCCTTTTTCATCAAGAGGTTTTTTTTGATGGTGAATGCATTGACCAGAAAACATGTAACATGAACTCTTCTCCCAAGCCAATAAATTTGAGAAGACCTTCTAGAGAAGAGATGGAGAGGATTACTGTAGAAATGATTCCCCAAGTGCAAACCAAAGGCATGGTGGATAGGAACATAAATGAGAAAGCTACAGGAATTTTTATAAAGAGTACCAACTCTGGAGAACATAATGAGAACAAATCAAAGGGTGATCACATGGTCAAATTCAAGAATGTAAAAGGTAAGAATTGTGAACCTAAGGGAGTTGGAATTGAAAAGGTCTCTAGTGAGATTGAGAAGCCAGTTAACACAATGGCTAGGATTGAAAAAATGAGGGTGGTTAGTACACCCAATGTGTCAGACAAGCAAAAGGATGTTAAGGTAGTGCAGATTGAGATTCCTGCTTCTACCCCTGTTGACATGTTATCTGTATTGTCAAAAATTACAGTTAAGGTTCCATTGTCAAAATTGTTGAGGATCCCTGAACATAAAGATAAGGCTACTGCATGGGTTGGTAATATTCACAAAAATGATACTTCATGCAATGGATCTCAGGATAAAGCTTTGAAGGATGTTGCTTCTCACGGAATTATGTCTCAAATTCCTCTAATATATTTGGATAGTTCTTTCAATGCCAGCCTCGAAAAAATATTGACCCATTCTTCCTAAGTGTTCTTGTGAGTGGGATGAAGTTAAGAAATCGTATGATTGATAGTGGTACCTCTAATATTGTCATGCCTTTCAAAATCATGGAGAGGTTGGGCCTTAAAGTTGATACAATGTAGGGCAGGTGTTGTGTAATATATCAGAGGGAGGTACCAGTCATTGGGACTATCAATGCAATGCCATATAGGTTGGAAGCATATCTAGAGAAAGAGCTAACAATGAGTGTTTTAGTGGTAAATATCCCTCCTCACTATGGGATGTTGCTGTCTAGAAGGTGGAGTGCTGCCATGGGTGGAAGTTTACAGTGTGATTTGTCCTATGCAACTTTCAAGATTGATGATCAGTTTGTCAAGATTGAACGAGAGCCAAGAATATGCCACATGATTGAGAGAAACATAGATAATGAGACTACATGTTTTGTGGATACTGATGTTAATGCTTTTAGGGCAGAGATCCTTGTATTTGAAAATAAACATATTTTGTCACCTATCTCTGTTGATGTAGGTGCTGATTTTGTGAAGAGTAATTTGTGGGTAATGTACTTTGATGGTGCAAATTGCAAAGATGGTGCAGGAGCAGGTATTTTACTTATTTCTCCTGATGGAAACACTTAAAAATTTTCTTTCGCATTGAATTTCTTTTGTACCAACAATATAGAAGAATATGAGGCTTTGTTGTTAGGATTGAGGTTGGTACAAAAACATGGTATCAAATGCCTAAGTGTTGTTGGTGATTCTGAGTTGGTGGTGTCCCAAGTCAGGTTAGTGTATGCTACTAAGAATAGAAGGTTGAAACAATATAGGAATGCAGTGTGGGATTTGATTGAGCATTTTGATGCCTTTAATATTGAGAGGAGGGATAGGAGTAACAACAAGATGGCTGACTTATTAGCCAATATTGCAATCAATCCAAATGATATCACATTTTCTGGTATCTCTAAAGTTGAAATTCAGGCTAGGCCTAGTATACCAGATAATATTGAGAATTGGCAAGTTTTTGATGATGATAATGATATTTTGAAGTTTATGGATTGTAAGGATCAGTATCATGGTCAAGAACTTGATTGTTCAGCCTTGGTTGAGTTAGTAGAAGGAAGGGAGGTTGTCTTAGGCAATGAGGTCATTCAGCTTAGAACTAACAATGTACCCAAGGGGCTTGTTATTTTGGAGACTGTCTTTGACAACCAAGATAGAGTTCAAAAGAATATGAAAGGAGAAGATCATGCTGATCTTGAGGAGATAAATCTTGGATCACATGAGGCACCTAAGAAAGTATACATTGGTAGAGATATATCTCAAAAGGTAAGGCGACCTTTGATTCAATTATTGAGGAAATTCAGGCATGTTTTTGCATGGTCATATGATGACCTAAAGGTTTATAGAGAGGATTTATTTTAGCATGTTATTCCATTAAAAGAAGATGCTAAACCTTTCCGAAAAAAACAAAGGCCTATTAATCCTACTTTGGCACCCAAGATGCAAGAAGAATTAATGAAGTTGAGAGATGCTAGCATTATCAAGCCTATAAGGCATTCTTCTTGGGTGTCAAACCTTGTTCCTGTAAGAAAAAAGAGTGGTGACATCAAGCTTTGTGTGGACTTCATAAATTTGAGCATCAGCTCTTTTAAAGATAATTATTGTTTGACCAATATGGAAGCTATGTTGCAGAGAGTAACTGGGTCAGAATTGATGTCAATGATGGACGGTTTCTCTGGCTACAATCAGGTCATTTTCAAGGAATCAGAACAATTCAAGACAGCCTTTACAACACCTTGGGGAACATACGTTTATGTGAGAATGCCTTTTGATCTCACAAATGTTGGTGCTACTTTTTAGAGGGCAATGGATGTTTCCTTTTCAGATTTCATTAATGATTTTCTTTTTGTATATCAGGATGATCTAACTGCCTATTCCAAGAGGGAAGAGGACCATTGTGCTCATTTAGAAAAAATATTTATGAGGGCCTTGGAATTTGGCATTTCCTTAAACCCAGGGAAATGTGCTTTTGGTGTCACAGAAGGTAAGTTGCTTTGCCACTTGGTTGGGAAGAAAGGAGTGAGAATTAACCCTGAGAGGGTAGTAGTAATTGATAAAATTCAGAGGCCAAAGAATGTTAAAGGGATTCAGTCCTTCTTTGGTTAGGTCAATTTTCTAAGAAGGTTTGTGACAAACTTTGTAGAGGTTACTAGACCTATTTCCAAGATGTTAAAGAAGGGATCTGTAGTCAATTGGGAGGGTGATCCTGATGAGGCTTTCAAGAATATCAAGCAGGCTATCAAAGATGCACCAGTGCTTATGGCACCTGATTATAATGTCCCAATGCATATCTTTTCCTTTTCATCTTTTCATACTGTTGTTGCAGTTTTGTTACAAAAGAATAAGGATGGTTTTGAGCAGCCTATTGCATTTTTCAGTAAATCTTTGTAGGTTGTAGAATTAAAGTATGACATAAATGAGAAGCAAGCTTATGCACTTGTGAAGGCAATCAAGGATTTTAGGTGTTACTTGATGGGAACAATTGTGATTTCTTTTGTGCCAAGTGCAGTTGTGAAGGACATTTTCTCACAGTAAGAGGTGTCTGGAAGAAGATACAGATGGATCAATAGGATCCAGGAATTCAATGTTGAGATCCAGATCACTAAGTTGGTTAGAGGTCAAGGATTGGCAAGACTGATGGCCCAATCCAATCTAGATGCAAACCAAGTAAATCATTCTGAAATTGATTATACATGTGATATGAATGATTGTATTTGGTATCAGGACATTATTTACTATTTGAGAAACATGAGGTGTCCAGATAGTATGAATGATAATCAAAAGAGGACATTGAAGTTACAGCCCATTAAGTATGTAATTGTGAAATGTAAGTTGTATAGAAAAAATATGGATTGCATACTATTGAAATGTGTAGATGAGGATCAAGCTAATGTATTGTTGAAGGAAACACATGAGGGGGTTTGTGGTGGACATTATATGGGTAAAACAACTACTCATAAGATCTTGAGAGAAGGATTTTGGTGGCCCACAATCTTTAGGGATACAGAATAGTTGGTAAGGAGATGTGATGCTTGTCAAAGGTTCTCTGGTAAGCTTAAGTTTTTAGGTAATGTACCATTAAAACTAGTAGAAGTTTAGGCTCCTTTCCAACAATGGGGAATTGATTTCATAGGGGAGATACCAAACAAGTCAAGTGGAGGACATTCATGGATCTTAGTTGCCACTAATTATTTTACAAAGTGGGTAGAAGATGTACCTACAAGGAATGCAACTAGCAGGGTGGTAATTGATTTCCTGATGAACAATATTGTTACAAGGTTTGGGTGCCCTGAGAGGATAGTGAGTGACAATGCTATGTGCTTCAGGTCTGCTGAATATAAGGACTTTTGCAAAGGTTTGGGAATTTAGATTTCTAATTCCTCACCTTATCATCTGCAAGGAAATGGTCAGGTAGAATCTACTAATAAGAGCTTGATTAAAATCTTGAAGAGAATTCTGGAGAAGAATAAGAGGGCATGGAATTCAAAGCTGCCATTAGCTTTATGGGTTGATAGGGTAACTATAAAGAGGGCAATTGGTTGTACACCATTTGACCCGGTGTATGGAATTCATGCTAGGATGCCTCAGAACAATTTATTGGAGATGTACAAGTTTGTGCAGTTGTATGATGATGACATTGATGATGAAATGTAGTTGAGAATTGAGGACCTGATTAGGTTGGATGAAACTAGAAGAGAATCAGTTGCAAGGAATGCCAAATTGCAGTTGCAGGTTAAGAATTTATATGATAAAAAGACTATTGACAGAAAGTTTGAGCCTAGTGATTTGGAGTTAGTTTGGAATGCCAAATTGGAGGATAAGCGAAAACATGGTAAATTTGATCCCATTTGGTTAGGGCCATATCTAATTCATGAGAAAAGGGGCCAAGATTCTTACATCATCAAGGATTTTAATGGTGATATTCAGGAGTTGCCAGTTCATGGACAATTCTTGAAGCAGTACTTCATTTGAAGTACTCTATTTTCCATGAACAGTAGTTAGGGTTGTACATCTTGTAAATTCTTGTATATAGGTTGCTTGCCCCTACCCTGTTTTGCCCTGGTCTATCAAGTTTCTGGTCCTGTTGCTTGTCTTGCCTTGCTTGTTCCTTCCTGTCTGTAATTTTTGTCCTATGGGATGGTCTGCTCCAACTAGTGATCCTAAGTCCTTGCTATGCCTGCAGGAGGCATACATCCCCAGACAGAGCCACTGTTAGCATGTGCAAAAAAATTTATGGCTCCTGGTCTTTTCCCTTGCTCTCTGCAATGATTTTTCTACTCCCTGGTTAAACCATAGGCAAAATGTTCAGAATCTAGCCGTTAGGTTTCAAAATTTAAATGTGCCCTAGGTTTATTCTTTTCACACGTTACCTTTTTCACGAGTCACTTAAATGCCTCTTCTGCATATGCCTTTTAAGTTTCCACATCACCCCAGTTCGCAGTTAGTCTTTCTCTCTGGCGGGTCCCTTTATTTTTCCTAAGTCCGCAATCGCACCCTACGATTTTAATATTTTTCCTAAGATTCTCGGCTTTATCTTCCTGGGCCCAGTTTCTGACAATATTTTAATCCAACGGCCAATGTATCTTCTCATGTGATCTGTCAGACCCTTCAGATCATGAGACAATCATCGATTTGGAATCTCGCGGTTACGGAGTTATCAGTGGGTCCACCTACCATATGCCTTGTCAGCATTTTGTGATTGGTCCACAGGTTAGTGATTGTGCGTGTGTCAGTGGGAACTAAATTTTTGAAGGCTCAGTGGGACCTGATAGTGTTAGAGGATCAATGGTTGGCATAAGTTCTCATAGGATTTGTCAGAGCCATGAGATCTTACGCCAGCTGTTGATGTTACTTTTTGTCAAGCGACAGTTCCTCAGTAGGTCCTGTTTGCTAGGTAGTTCTTATGTGCCACGCTGTTCTGAGTTGGCGTGTTTTCATTGGTCCGCATGTTGATGAGTTGGTTTATGTCACAGGGCTCATGTTGAAAGCTTTTAATCTAATGGTCGGCATATGATCTCAAGGAATATTCCAAGCCTTTGAGATCATGCGCCATTCGTCAGATTTTATTCCATTTTGCCAGGTTGCCTATTGTGCTCAATGGGTCCGGTGTGACACGCGTGCTTGTAGTTGGAGGTTTTTTATTGGTTGACGTGGATGTGCTCAGAAGTAGGGTCATTGTCAAAAGGGTCTGTGACGAGGATGGATCCTACGGCTAGTGTAAGTTCTCATGGGATTTGTCAAAGCCATGAGAGCTTACGCCAGCCGTTCATTTCAAAGGCTTATGGTAAGTGGGTCCTGTGCCAGTGACTGGGCATGGATCAATGAATGGTTTAGTGATATGTGGCACCAGGTGGGCCTAGGTGGGGTCTGAGGTTTGGCGGAGTTGTAAAATCTGGTGGTGCTAACAAAGTTTCATGTGGTCACGCATTTGCAGAAAGATAAGAAGATTCACTAGTTTGTTTGGCGATTGCGCGAACAGTGGTCAAGAAGTCGCTAAGTTGTTTACAAAAGTGCAAAATGTTTAGCGAATTGGCGAAGGTCCTTTGTCGCTAATTTGCTAAGTCTGGTGGGGCCACTTTTAGACGAAGATCTTAAAGCCGCGAAGGAGGTTTGATCAGACGGTTGTGTTTTTAAGCTGGTCTTAGTTTGAACGTGGGCTGTCGTTCTCTACGGGTGCCAAGGATTTAGCATTTGTGGTTCAAATTCAAATTTTTCTGAGAACTTCCAATGACCAGAAAGTACCAAATTTATGGAATTCATTGCAGAAATGACCCTGTTCGGTGAGATATGACTGGTTTTCCATTTGCGGTGTGGTCCAGGGTGCTGTTGGATTGTTTTCAAAGCTTGTACCATTTTGGTTGTGTGCTCAAGGCTTGTTGTAGGGTGTCCTTTTGAGCCCAATTTTGTGATGCCCTGTACTTGCAAAGAAGAATTTCATGATTGTGGATCAATTCAGGAATTTTCTCTTTCCTGATTGACTATGTTTCCCACCCCTGTAATAACTTTTTAGACTGTTTCCAGCAGGTTGGGTGGTTGAAACCCTAACCCTAGTCATCTGTAGCTTGTTGCAGATTTTCAAGATGACCAGGGGGTATAAGTGAGAAAATTTTGGATTTTGCAGGGGTTCTAAAAACATTGTTGCCTTTGGTCCCTGGTTTTTGATTGTAATATACTGATAGAGGTCTAATTTTGTGACTTTTCTGATCTTGGTATAATTCTGATTGTATGTTGATCCTGATTGTGTTAATGAGAACATTTTGAATCCCAATCTTGTATCTTGTGTATGTCTTCTTGCTTGTCTCTGAGCTCATATATGTTAGTTTCACAAAGTGTGCTAACATATGGTAAACAAAGAGTATTTTGAATTTATCTTTGAGTTCCTAACAAAGTTAGGATTAAAGTCTTCTGGGTGAATTTAGTGATTTTGCAGTTAGGTGTAGAATTTGATGTCCTTGTGCTTGAGGGAAAGGGGTAATAGGCAAAGCACTTACCTCAGATTCCATTATGTTTGATTTGAGGTATTCAGTTGAGGTATACAGTTAGGTGACTCTGAGCCCTGGGATAAGGCACTAGTCCTTCCTCTTGAGGTATGCATGGTTAACAACTACAAACACAAACATTATTTGATAAATCTTTAACAATCTTATATGAGATATAGTGGAATATTGTTTTAGACTCCTTTAGAGAAGTGAGTCAAGGGTACACCCGCTTGAGCACTGAAGCTCAAAGTGTAGAAGGATCTTTTGATCCTTGTCAGTTGGCCCTCTTCCTTCTGGACTTTGGAGTGGTGATAGAGTTGGAGGTTTATTTAAATTATCCATCAAAGTGTAAATTTTCAAGTTGAAGATCAAAGGGAATAATCCAAAACCAACATCACCTAGGGTTAGGGTCAAGGTCAACTCTGCCCTTGGTCAAGGTTGAGGTCGACCTTGACCTTGAGATCACAGATCTCAAATTCTCAGGACCAGGTGCTAGAAAATGACTAGAAATAGGTGGAGAGAGAAGAAGAATAGGGGGAGAAAGCCAGATCCATGCAAAGACCTACTCAAGGTGCTTGACATGATCCCAAACCACTTACTCAGAGGGATAAACATTCTTAACATGTAAGTGCTTCCATTTTAAGATGGTACAATACCGAGCTGAGACCAAACCCTAAATCAAACTAGACCTAAATATTTAGGTCATTAATAAACCCTAAATTTAACCTTGCTCTCCAAAATAGAAACAACCCACATTGTTAACCAAATTAATTTTTTTTTAACATTGACCCTAACCCTAATCAAATTAAATTAAACACTAACACACAACCAATTTGAACCTAAACTCGATACAAAATTGAACCCTAATCATACCACTTAAATAAATTTAACTCTAACTAATGATATATACATATATCTTAATTTAATAGCTTTTAATTAAATTGAATGATGAAAAAGTTTAAATGCCTTATACATCTCATCATATTTTATATATAGATTATATATATTTCTTTGTGCAAGGATTTGAATTATTCATAAGGTTAGTGTTAAGGTTAGAAGTTTGATTAGGATACATATTAGGGTTTGGTTAGGGTTCAAGATTAAGGTTATGGTTTGAATTATTCTTAGGGGTAGGGTTCTAGATTTTGTGTTAGATTAGGTGAAATACTAATCTCCCAAGAACACCTGCATGCATAACCCTGTCACATGGAAGAAGCAAAGAACAGAAGCAAGAAAAATCTATGGAGGCCAAAAAGCCAGAGACATCTTATGGACATGCAAAGAGAAATTTCTATTATGATCCAAATAAGTGAATTGTCTGAAAAGAATATACAAAGGGTTCAACCATAAAGGTGAACAATAAAACCCTAAAGCTATAAAGCAAAAAATAAAGCTAGGTTGCACATTATAATTAATAAATATATTAATTATAATGCACCTAAAAGATAGCTTAAGTAAATAGAGTAATAAATGACTTAATTAATTAAACCAAAGTGATTTAATTAATAAGCATAAAGTATGATTACTCTAACATTTTGGATTACTAATTAAACTATAATGATAATCCTAAACCAAACCCTAATTCTAAACATCATATAAACCCAGAGCCTAGATGCTAAATGCTAATTCTGACCCAAATTGTAACCATAATATTACCCATATGTAAACCCCTACCATAATCATGATCCTAACTATAACCCTAAATTCAAAATGCTAAACCTCAATCATAAATGCTAAACCCTAATCATAATACTAACCATATATCCTAACCCTAACCATAATACTATAACCCTAACACTAACCCTATAACTCAATACAAAATTGAACCCTAATCCTAAATGATATTATTATTTATTTAAGATATATATACATATATATGAATCCTACCCCCTACCCTTATCTAACCCAACTTAATACCTTACCCTCAACTTAATCCTAACCTTAATATAACTAAATTGTAACCCTAATTCTAGCCCTAATTAAACTCTAACCTAAACCATAAGTATAATAAAGCCCTAATACTAATCAAATGATAATTATAATTAAACCCTAACTATAATTAACTTTAACCCTAATCATGATCATACTTCATACCAAAATCCTAACGCTAACAATAATTTTAAGCTTGTCCCTATCCATACCCTAAACCTCAAATCTAATTGTTATATATACACTAAAATCTAATCATATCTTAATAAAAAAGGAATCCTAATCCTAAGTATAATTACAACCATAACACTAAACAAACCCTAATCTAAACCATAATTATATATGTAACCTAAACCCTATCCATAATAGTAATTCTAAGCCTTGTACTAACCATGCCCCAAACCCTAACTCTAACCATGACATATACCCTAGAACCCTAATCTTAGTCCCAAACCCAAACCTAAATCCTAATCTTATGTCTAACCTAAATACTCATTGGAGCCCTAACCATGACATGTAAACTTCAATTTTAATCATAATCCTTACCTTAAACCCTAACGCTAACCTCTACTCTAACCATTATGTAAACCCTAGCCCTAATTAAAATATTAACCATTATCTTAAACATTGTCCCTAACCATAATCCCAAGTCTAACCCTAAACCTTAATCATAATAATAATCCCAACCTTAACCCTAACCATTCCCTTAACCATGATGTATACCCTAGAAACCTAATCATAATCCTAAATGTAATGTTTAGGATCTAGGAATAGGGTTAGAGTTTATCAATTAGGGTAAGGATTAGGGTTTATAATTAAGGACTATGGCTCAACATATAGGATTTAGGATTATGATTAAGATTAGGGTTATGGTATGGGTTCATATAATAATTAGTACTGGGTTAAGGTTAGGATAAAGGTTTTGCGTTGAGGAATAGGGTTTAGCAATTAGGGTTAGGATGAGGATTTAAAATTCACAATTTAGGGTTATAGTATTATGGTTAGGGTTAGGATATAGGGTTAGTGTTATGATTAAGATTTAGCATTTATGATTGAGGTTTAGCATTTTGGATTTAGGGTTACAGTTACGTTCATGATTATGGTATGGGTTTACATATGGGTAATATTATGGCTATAGTTTGGGTCAAAATTAGCATTTACCATCGAGGACTAGGGTTTATATTAAGTGTTAGGGTTTATATGATGTTTAAAATTAGGGTTTGGTTTAGGATTATCATTATAGTTTAATTAGTAATCCAAAATCTAGAACCCTACCCCTAAGAATAATTCAAACCATAACCTTAACCTTGAATGCTAACCAAACCCTAATATTTATCCTAATCAAACTTCTAACCTTAACACTAACCTTAATGATAATTCAAATCCTTGCACCAATAAATATATATAATCTATATATAAAATACGCTGAGATGTATCAAGCCATTTAAATTCTTTCATCATTTAATTTAATAAAAAATATTAAATTAAAAAATCCAACACCTTGATACATCTCAATGTATTTTACAATCCCAATCCTAACCATTCCCTCACCCTAATCATAATTGTAACGTTAATCCCTACCCTAACCCTAACTTTTATGTAAACCCTAAACATAAGCATAACTATAACACAAAATTAGAACCCTAACCATAACCTAACCCTAACATTAAACCTTAACACTAATCGTAACTATAATTATAAGCCTAACCATAAGCCTAAACCCTATCCCTAACCATAATCATACTCATTAAATGCTAAACCCTAATCATAAATACAAAAACCTCATTGTAAATGGTAAACCATAAACCTCATGCTATAGCTAACCATGATATAAATGCTAACCCTAATCCTAATTATATTAATTTGTTTAACATATAATATTAAACCTTAACACTAAACCCTAACCCTAATATTAACCCTAACTATAAGTCTAAACCCTAACCCTAACCATAATCCTAAACCTAAAGCAAATCCTTATCGTAATGCTAATCTTAGTCTTAATTATAACCTTGACCCTAAGTCAAACCATAGCCCTCACCAAACCTAAATCTTTACCCTTAACCTAATTATAATTCCAATTCCAACCAAATAAATGCTAATGTCAATAAATCAATAAATTTAAACCAAACTCTAAACCTAATGCTAACCCTAATCATATTAATTTATTCAACATGTTACATGCATCGTGATTGCTACTAGCGAATATATACTCTATATTTAAAATACATCGAGATGCATCGAGGCGTTGAATTTTTTCATCATTCACCTTTAATAAAAATTATGCATGAAAAAATTCAACGCTATTTTAAATATAGAATATATATTAGCTAGTTTTTATGTTAAATTTCAACATAAATTACAGCTATATGGAACAAAAGTAGATGTCATCTTTTGGCACATTCGCCCCATCATTTTATTAAAATCAGTTGTCTAACATAACTCTGTTTTCGCCATCCATTTCCAACCGTCACGGGATTTTTTAAATTTTGTAAAGACAAGATGCCATACACATTTTTCAACAATAATAATAATAAAAAATTGAAGGGTGAGATGCATCTTTGAACCATACGTCTATGATTGCGACTGATAACTTTTCTATTTGTTTTTTGCTCATCTCACAAAAAAAGGTCGTCTTACAACCAAATTCATGAATACGGCTTAAGAAAAAGCGCAACCATGAATGGGCTTTTCCATGATTTTCATTTCAACTCACGATATTTTTTTAATTTTTTTTTTCAACTTTTGACTGAGACCCTTAATTAAATATAGTTTTATATTTCACGTATTTGATTTTGTCATGCTGAATCGTCTTCCTCTGCTATTAATACCTTTGCATGTTGTTAGGGTGGGAGGTTTTGTAGGCACAACTTGGAGAAATTTTATTTTAGTTGTTAGTTATATTTTTATGAATTTAGGCAACGTTATAGCTACATTTTTGTGCTTAGCAATATCAGGTAATTTTGTTACATGGTAGGTTAATGATGACGAGTTTATATGAATTTAAGCAGTTTCGAGATTAAAGGGAAGTTGTCTTAGGTATTAATTTATATTTACAAAAGTTTTTTAAATAATTATAATGTATTTTAATATATAGTTTCAATATTAAATGAAAAATTTATGAATTAATTAATATATTATGATTAGGTATTCAAGTTGAAAAGCATGTGTAAAATATCGATGAGGCATTTATTATGATAGTTTTGTTAGGATTGCGATATTCTTTTATTGTATCAAAGCTTTATAATTTCAAGAGAACTTGTTTAAAATACCTATTCGCATGTGCATACAATTGTAATTCCCATACCTTCTTGTTTGGCCCTAGTCTTTATGATCCCATTTAACAATTTCAATCTACTCCTATATCTCCCTCATCACCCAAATTATGACAATATTCTCCATATGCGGCCTTGCACTATTCAAGCTTCATTTTATAGCCATGGTGGCCCATGTATGATCACATAATCTTGTTTTGTTCTACCAATATATTTTAATGATTATTTTAAGTGTCAAGGACTAGTTTTAATCTTATGATATCATGTCTATTTATATAGGCATGTGATAATCTACTCATCCATGTTGTGATTAGCAATATAGGAAGAACTCATTGTGGACAAAAGGTATAATTGTGTCTATGTAGAGTAGTCACTAGATATATGATTTCATGAATATTAATTTCTATTGAATCCAATCACTCTTGTATGAACCCATTTATTACTATAAATTTTTTTAGGTTGATCCTTGCATTTTTTTTAATCTATTATCAAAGTCTCTAAGCTCCTACTATTATGCCATGAGTTACTTTACGACCATATCACATCTTGGTGTGGTCATCATTTATTATCTTTTGTATACATGTAGATTACTTGCTATGAGTCTTGTAGGTGGATGGTGAAATGTTGTTAGGTTGTAGGTTCCAGAGATATTATCAATATTGATGTCTTGTTAAAAGTTTTGTAGGGTGGTTAGGTTCTACCACTAACCCATTATTTATTTAATTTTGATGCTAACTAATTGCAATGTTAGATAGCGTATGTTGTTAGGAAAATTATGTCTCAACCTTTCATTTACATAAGATTACAATTTATAATAAGTTTGTATTTAAGAAAATATTGTTCCTAAACATTCCCAAAAGCTTGGAATGGGTTAGATAAGTATCCCAATAAAATTTTATTGCAAGACCATGTCTAGATTTAAAGATATTAAAGTTTTCATTTTTGAAGTTGCTAAAGAAATTTATAAAATCAATTTTGAAGGTCTTAGAGGCTTCTAAATGGCCCAAAAGTACCTATAATTGGTGTAGAAAATTAAAGTTTGGTAGAAAACATCATTAGATTTCCATCTCTTCAAATGCTTCATTAATTGGATACCTCGTTCGAAAGTTATGGCTTTAGAAATTTAGTCTCCTAAAATATGAAATGTAAAAAATTGTTGGCATAATTAATGCACAGATGTTAGAGAGATTGTTGAGAGTGTTTTGGTATAGGTTTGATGTTAGGGAGATCAGTTATTCATGTTGTCATTGATGTCAACTAAGTGTTGTATTGTTTGATAGTGAGATGATAAGTGTTTGTACTGATGAAACAATGTGCGGTGAGTATGTGATAGAATTGGAGTCTATGGTTTTTATGGGAGACTTATAGATGTCTCTAGATGTTGTATGTATGATCACAATGGCTAGAAATAATTATGGAGAGAGTTATGATCAATTAAATGGTGATGGAGGAACATGAAGAACATACATTAATAGAGGAGGAATGATTTGATTGTTCTATCAAATCAGCGTGGATCAAAGTGTTGTGGTCATGATATGTTTATCTTGACTAGGATAAGATAGTTTTAGGGGATAGAATATCATTTTGTGAAAGTTTGAAAAATATTTGAATAGGTTGACCAATCGATGTTATATCAGTGAGTAGTGATGATGCGATTAGTTGCAGTGATTGTTCTCATGATCCACGTGTCAAGGTGATGAGGCATAACAGATTTGTAATACTAAATTAGTGTTACATTGTTCGAAGTGATAAAATTTAATCAAGTATTTGAAGCATATTGAAGAAGTCAAAAGGTTTGACTATTCTTGATTTAAATTGAATGTGTGATAGATTTGAAGACTGAAATGGACATGAAATTATAATCAATTATTGGTATCACATCATAAGGTTCAAGGATTGAGTGGGAATGAATTGTAATATTGAAATTCAAATGTATTAATGTTTCAACCAGTGGCAAACCTAGTTAGTAAAGATGCATTTATATGTCAAGTGATGAATTATGAAGTTGTAGCTTGTGGATGTGAAGGTGCAGTTGAGTAAAGAGAGAAGATCATCTACAAGAGGAAGAAGTTTTGAGCTTAATTAAATTTGAAAAAGAAAAGAAGTGCTATACCTAGATCATTGTACTTGTTGATTCCTAACAATTTCTAAAAGAAAATACCTTAATCGGGTAGACTTTAACATGTCTGATTTGTAAATCCACTAATACAGTGACTCTTAAACTAGGGTTTGAAATCCTTTAACAAGGTTACTCCTAGTAGGATAAAGCTCCTAATAGGGCTAGAGGTAAATCCCTTAATTGGGTGACTCCTAATAGGGTTTTCTCCTAATCAGGCATCATTGTAAGATCCTAATAGGTGCATTTGAGAAGAGTGTGAATTATGAATGGGTGCTAATTTTGACCATGGTTTTCACCCTTAATCAGGATTTCCACAATAAAATTCTACTGTCACTTTTTTGCATTTTACGATGGTTGTATGGTTACTTTATTTATTGCATGCATAAAGTTTAAAGATAATGAATGAGGTTGATATTGTTGAAAGGATTGTGATTTTTTATTTTTTTTTGATAGATTACAGATACACCCCTCCTCTCAATAATCTTGGACCTTATAGTATTAAAATTGGTATCAAAGCTCTTGGTCCTCTTTGTGGTAAGCTTAGCAACTTAAGGGAAAGACCCAATGTTGAAGAATGAAGGTCCTAATCTCACAAGAGATAAATACACCATATGGAGTGACTGGATGAAGATCTATGTAAAAGATATGGTGCCACAATTTTGGAATCATGTTTTAAGCAAATATGTTGTTCTTGCTAGGACTCTTCATGGAAATTAATTAAAGGTGCAACAAGAGAATATGAAAGACTTGGAGGATATAGTAATTACTTTAACTGATATTGAATATATTGATGTACATAGTTTAGAGACTTCTCATAAGGTTTGGGATAAGTTTAAACTAATCTATGGTGGAGACAAGCATGTGCAAAATTCTAGGGTAGATAGTATAAAAGGCAAATATAATGACATAAAAATGGTTGAAGGAGAAAACATTTCTCAATATGGTCAAAGGAAAAAATAAGTTGGGTGAACCCACAATAGTAGGTTACACTTTTTTCCCTGAACAGACACTAAACTCTACATTTTGGAAAAAAACTTTCACTTTCTGATGCTTATTATCGTTAAACCTTTACAAATTAGAAGATGAAGTAAATTAGAGTCTTTTAGGTTTATCTGTCTATATTCTAAATATTATTTTTAATTCATTTTTGGAATAGATTTGAATCAATTTTTATTTCTCCCACGAAAAGTGGTATGTTGCTGAAAACATCATTTTTAAAGAGTGACACTACTTTTCGTAAATCATAACTTTTTTTTCTAAAATAGATATCAATGTGGTTCTTTCAAATTTCATTTTATAACATCCATATCTAGAATGTGGAATTGGTTTCATGACTTTATTAGTAGTATTTCATATTTGATTAATCTTTGAAGTTGACTAAACCGTAATTTTGACATACGTCATTTTCGTAACTTGTAACTTACTGTGTATTTGTCACGTATTTCAATTTTTTTTTGATACAAAGAAGACTTCAATACTAGGAGCATTGTTATTTTTCAGATTTGTTTTTCTCTTTTTTACTATTTTTCATTGAACGTCGTATTACACCTAATTTCATGAAGTGTTGTCATTAGTGTCACACATATAGTAGGTAAAATAAAGAAAACAGATAGGTCAGTCAAAGTATAAGTATTGTAACTAAGAAGAGAAATAAGGATAATGTTATTTTAACCAAGCACAGACTTAACTAAGCATCGACACTGGGCCGCATAATTACTGAGCACACCAAGTACAGTGATAATTGAGTATACCTAATTATTGAACATCAGTATTTTACCAAGACAAAGATACAATATTTACAGAGAAACACATGATTCACATAGAAGTTTGTAATGACACTGAAAACAAGGCAAACTATTTATACCGATCTAGAAAATGATTTACATAAATCGAGGAAAATATTTCTTGAAGATTTCAAATGGATTGGTGATGATCTAAATGTAGATTTGAATGAGGTTATTCATATGGATCCTTGATCAAATGTTTTCTAGATGATTTCATAACCCTAATTAGGTCTAAATTGTTATGATTTAAGAATTACCATGATGATCAAGATAACAGTGATGAGAAGTAGCCTCTAGGAGAAGACTCTGAAGATGAGATAGGCTTATGATACTAAGTTTTGACTAAGTATTAAGGATTATATCAAAAGAAGACCACAGGCTACCCAGAAGTATTTGAAGGATCTATCATAGAAAGGCGATTTTGAAGTTAAGGGCTAAGCAAATCTAATCTTTTGCAAAGTAAGTTGTAACATCCAGATCATTTATGTTGTTACTTTCTAACAATTATAGTAGAAAATCTCTTAACGGAGTAGACTTAACTGTCTCATTGTAAATCTCTTAACCAAGTGCACACTTAAAGAGTGTTTCTAAAATCCTCTAACAAGGTAGATCTTAACAGGTCTTAAATGTGACTCCTAACAGGGTAAGATCATCTGAAGTGATCAAAGTTATATGCCCCAACAAGAAACTTTATTATTGCAGTAGTGAAGCTTTGTGGGTTTCATCCCCACCACATTTTTTACCTTCTAACAAGGGTTTCTACAATGCCAAAATATTTGTGTCAAATGTATGAAGTTTCATGAATGCTTATCAGATAGATTATATGTATTTAAATTTTAGTTATGTTCATGATTGAATGGTAACTATGAATATGACAGTCGGTTAATGAAGGATATTATGTTGAGGATTGAGAACAAAAATTTTTAGGGTTACTAATTCACCCCCCCCCCCCCCTCTTAGCAACTCACCTTTCCATAATCCCAACATGTTGAACATAAAGGTTTATATTTGGTAAGAAACCTATAGTTGATTGATGTAAAAAAACATGTACATAATAAACTCAAAATTTATCAAATTTATAACCATTAGAAATATCATTCCGAGTAATAGTTCCATGAAAAAGGGTGTATCATTAATGTTCTATGTGTACCCTATAATTGAGCCCCAAAACCATGAAATCTTTAGAACTTTGTTGGCCTTTTCAAAATGGGCCTAATCTGAAGGTTTGATAGAAAGTATTTTCAATCAAGACTAATAGGTTTCGATCGAAAGTAATTTCTATAAAAAATACTTGAGTTTCTTTGTGTGGTTAAAGTCTTAAATCAAGTACTTTCGACCAAAAGTAGTGATTGAATTTTGATAGAAACCTTGGTTGACCAATTTAGTGATTTATAGGCTAATAACGATCTCAGATAAATAAACCTTTTTTTTCTTTATTTAATAAATTTGAATGTTGCAAAATAATTCACATTTTGGAGGAGGAAGACATTTGGAAGTTTATTTTTTTTTAATTTTGTCAAATTTTAGTGGAGCATTTTGTAATGGAAAGAAATGGTAAATAAAAAGAGAAGGGTAAATAAGACTACATGAAATTATTCTCCTGAAACCGAACAAAGACTACGTGAAGAATCACTGGCAAGATATTATCATAGGAAACAAGCTCTCTCTCTCTCTCTCTCTCTCTCTCTCTCTCTCTCTCTCTAGTGGATGGTTAGGACTTATGTCAATGAAAAATGTATGTGTAATATGGAAATACTAAATAAGACCAATTAAGACCTAACATGATTAATAAGTCCTAATAGGACCCCTTAAGACCTAACATGAGTAATAAGACCTAATAGGATCCCTTAAGACCTAACATGATTATTAAGACCTAATAGGACCTAATAATTAATAACACCTGATAAGACCCTTAACACCTAATAGTCCTACTTAAGACCTAATAGGACCCCTTAAGACCAAACAAGACTAATAGGATGTAATCTAGGACCTATTAAGACCAATTAAGACCTAACATGTCTAATAAGACCTAATAGGACCTCTTATGACCTAACATGAGTAGAAATACCTAACAGGACCCCTTAAGACCAATTAACACCTAATAGGACCTAATAGGACTAATAAGAGGTCTAATATGACCTATTAGAACCTAACATGATTAATAAAACCTAAAACCTAGTAATAAGACCTAATAGGACCCTTAAGACACAATAGGACCCCTTTAGACTTAATAGGAGGAATATGATGTATTAAGACCAATTAACACCAATTAAGACCTATTAGGACCTATTAAGACCAATTAAGACCTAATTGGACCCCTAAGAACTAATAGGGCCCATTAAGAGTTAATAGGACTAATATGCTCTATTAAGACCAATTAAGACCTAACATGTGACTACTAAGATCAATTAGGACCTATTACTTGACCAATTATGACCTAATAGTACGTATTAAGACCAATTTCAAGACCTAATAATACCTAATAGGACCCTTAAGACCCAATGGGACCACTTAAGACCTAATAGGACCCCTTAAGACCAATTTGATGCAGAGCTTATGGCTTGGTCTTCACCGAAAGGGGTCTAATCACCTTGAATCACTCAAAAGGTTCATGGCCCATAGGCTCCACACCTTCACAAACAACTTCCTTAACTTGACATAACTTCTCAAGAACAACTAAGACAATTTCTTAGTTGATTTGATTGAATAGTCTTCCTAGTGACCCCATTTGGTTACACTAGTCATCATGGCTAATATAAGAGGAAATATAAAATTTAGGGAATGTGGTTGGATCAAATTTCCTAGACCTTATTTAAGGTAAAAAAAAACATGAATCCATTTTTTAGGATCCCTCTACACTTCTGGTCATGTCACTTCCTTCTTTAGGCACTCAATTTCCTTGTAGCCTTTCAAGGTTGATTTAATGGGAACAACTACCAAAATATACAAAGGAATAGGGAAAAGAAGTGTAATTTTGGACACCCTTTTCCATGTTACAACTCTACCTTCACTTAGGGGATGTGACTCCAACATTCCATGACCAAACAATCACTGGTCCAAGAGGCCTAATTGCTCCTAATAGGACTGGTTAACAAAGGAAGTGCCCCTAAAATGGGATGTAAAGATAATTATTGGGATCTATGATGATTACCATATCAAATACACTCCAAATATTCAATTTGAGTGTTTGATTCAACCTTAACATGCCTCTATCACCAAATGAAAATTCTGTTAACTACTTGCCACATTGAGATGTCAACCGAGAATTAGTTGGATATTTGATCTTCGACCACCAACCTACAAATTGATTTATGATTCATAGAATACATATAGGATCCCCCCATTTCACCAACCCTTAGATTTTTCCAATGGTGGAATGAGGAGGAAAAGACATTTATTCAGGGAAACCCTAGGTAACTAGGGTTTGCTGATTGGTTTTACTAAAAACACCACATTTTTATTATCCAATGAATCAAAGGCTCATAGTAGGTGAAAATGAAAGATAGTTCATGCTACTTCAACCTCTCATTGACATCACATCCTGAGGAGTCTGTACAAGATCATACAAAGCCAAACAATTCACTGTGTACAGGAAAAATGGTATCTTTTTATTGATTTTCTCCAAAAATATACGTCATCTATCCTCCACCCACTTGTAAGGGCTATATGAGGACTTCATCCAATGGTTAAAACTCAATTTCAACCATGGATCCTTTGGGAGGAGGTTTTACAGCTAAGTTTCAAAACTTGTCAAGTCGACAAGAAGTTGTTATGCAACTTTTTAATGCAAAAGTTGCAGTTTTTTGCATTTCTTTCTCTAAGTGACCCATTATTGCTTGTTCACATATCTAGGGGTCATAAATAGACCAAAAATCCTAAGAAACACCTAAAATATTAAAAATAACACAAAACATAAAATTTCAAGGATCCATGGCCATAGTTGACCAAGTGGTTCATAAAGACCAAATCTTGGCAGTAGGTATTACAATAGGATCATTATTCTTCCTAAGAAATCCTAATAGTTTAATAAATGTAGGAGATTCCTGTAGAGGATTCCTTCATGATTTTTGGGCTCTTGCACCATCATTAATACCTAACATGTGACTAATAAGACCTAATAGGGCCAATAAGACATAATAGGACCTATAAGACCTAATAGGAAGTTAATAAGACCTAATAGGACTAATAAGACCTAATAAGACTTATTAAGATCTATTAGGACCAATCGATACCTAATGGGACCTAATAATATCTAATAAGATGTAATAGGACCCTTAAGACCTAATAGGACCACTTAAGACCTAATAGGACTACTTAAGACCTAAGGGGACTAATAGGAGCTATTAAGACCAATTAAGGCCAAACAATGCCAACTAAGACCTATTAGAACCTATTAAGACCATTTAAGACATAATAGGACGTATTAAGACCAATTAAGACCTAAAATGTCTCATAAGACCTAATAGGACCACTTAAGACCTAACATGATTAATTTAAGACCTACTACGACTCGTTAAGACCAATTTAAGACCTAATAGGACCACTTAAGACCTAATAGGACCCCTTAAGACCAATTAATACATAATAGGACTAATAATAGGACCCCTTAACACCAATTAATACCTAATAGGACTAATAATAGGACCCCTTAACACCAATTAATACCTAATAGGACTAATAATACAACCCCTTAAGACTTAATAGGAGTAATAGGATGTATTAAGACCAAGTAAGACCAATTAACACAATTAAGACCTATTCGAATAAGTATTAAGACCAATTAAGACCTAATAAGACCTAATAGAACTTGTAAGACCTAATAGGACTCCTTAAGAGCTAATAGGACTAATATGACCTATTAAGACCAATTAAGACCTAGCATGTGACTAATAGGAGCAATTAGGACCTATTACTTGACCAATTAAGACCTAATAGTACCTATTAAGACCAATTAAGACCTAATAAGACCTAATAGGAAGTTAATAAGACCTAATAGGAATAATAATACCCAAAATGACTTTTTAAGATTAATTAGGCCCAATTAAGACCAATTAAGACCTAATAATACCTAATAATACCTAATAAGAGGGTATGTGCAAGATCATGAGGGGCCAAAAAGTGGCAATGTGAAAAATATTCACTTTTCACTCATCCAAAAGTGCATGAAAATGCTTGTTGACTTTTTAGTAGGCTTGGGTGTCAGTACACCTAGGCAAACTTGAAACCAAAGCACAAGCCTAATCGGGTACCCGATAAAATATCGGGTAACCGATAACTGTGGCATAAATCCAAAACCCGCGAGCCCTTTTCTTCATTTCTTTCCACATTTTTTCTTTCTAAAATGGCTTGATATATCATATACTTGATATATTTTCATGTATCTGATTTTGGCAACAACAAATTTGACTCTCTAGCATATTCGGTAAGTAAATTATTTGTATATTTTTGTTATTTTATTTCATTTTCATGCTAAATGTAGCTTTTTTTGTCGAAATAGGGTTTTGTATTTATATTTTTAATAATATATGAAATCATATTGAAATTTAGATTTGATTTTTATTTAATCAAGCATGGCTGGTAACAATGAAGAAAATAACCCTCCCACACCAAATAACGATCCCGAAAATAATCCCCCGTATCTAAACCCTAAATCTTTACAAGATTTGATACAAGAAAATTTGAACACAATATGAGGTTTCCAAAACACATATCAAAATATACCTACATTAGGCCCCATGCTTGCCACATTAAATACAATTGTTGAAAATATTGACACACTCACGCAGCAACATAATGCTGCTCTTCATTGGCGTGATGATATGCACGCCCAATTTGATGACAAGCTTGACCATGATGGGATTGCATCCCTTAATATAACTAAGGAAGATATAGCCACCCTTTTTGTCGATCCTAAAACTGAAATACAAGTTGACCCCAAAAAGCCCAAATTATCAATAAAATGGTGCACAAATGAAGCAATGTACACACACTTTTGGGATCGTTGGTGGATGGTTTTTGATAAACCACCCCATAGCAATTTGGAGGTCCCATTTTATTTCATAAAAAAGTTGTATGCTGAGTTTGTGCTTGGTCAACATGTTAATTATTGGAGTATGAGGCCCAACATGGGCGTAGGCGGAGGAGCTCCTCAGACTAGGCCATCTGCCTAGCGCAAAAAGGCCACTACCTTTGTCCCTCCCATTGATGTCGCACCCCCTCCTCTAGTGCAGCATCCTGATATCATTGTAGAGGCTGCCTCACAGACTATTAGGGCCATTCATTTACTAAGTGATCGGTTGATCATGCAGACCAGGTCAATGTTGCCTCCTAGTGTGGATGATGCTGGCACATCGACATCTTGTCAGAGTTCACATGTATGCAAGCCCCATATTTGCATTATATGCAAGAATATGTGCCTTGGACCACTTATTGATGCTAATATATATCAATTACATGTTATTGATGAGGAGGATATAGGAGACGTAACTACAGATTCTACAACACCTCATGGAGCATCTACATCTCATGAGAGTGCTCAGGAGGTGTACGCAGAGGCATTGACTCCTGTTGATATGGTAAGAGTAAACATTATAAATAAATTTGTCACATGACTTATTTAATTTAAAAATAATTTATTTATTTAGATTAGTTTTAATGATTGCATGCACTTATGTATATATATTTTTTTCATTTATGTTCAGTCGATGACATAGGAGGAGGTGAGACAGGTGGATGAGTCCACACTTTCAGCCATTTCATTTGGCCTTGATGACTATACGGTATATTATAAATTATGTACCCATTAGTTTTTTTTTATATCATTTGGTGTACATGCTTAAATCTCTATCAATTAGAGCAATAAAATTCATACATTTACTTATATATTGTCATATGATTGTGTTCTTGCAGGCTATAGCCGATGTCAGTGGGGAGCACAAAGGGGTTCCTTCATCAGGTGTCGACAAAGGAAAGGTAGTTAATTGTTTAAGATTAATTATGCATGCACATGTATGCCACTTGTGTGTAGTAATAAATATTTTACTTGCACTTTATTGTATAGGGTGTGGCTATTAGAATTAATAAGGTAGAAATAACACTTACATGCAAATATAACCAATATTAGAAAACAATAAACCACACAGAAGAGAACACAAGACACAAATATTTAACGTGGTTCACCTAATCCCTGGGCTACGTCCACCAACAACGAGTCTAATATTTTATTATCCGGTGATTACAACCTGACTACAATCTGTAATCCCTTACAGCTCAATTCCATCGCAAGTACTAAAATCATACATCATAATAAAATCCCTAACCCTAAGCCAATATAACAAGGCTTATGTCAGTTAACAAGTTAACCCTAAACTACTTGATGAGACAACCTAAGAAAAGGCTTGACGAGTCAACCTAGGGAAATGTTTGACGTGTCAACTAAAAAATGCTTGATGAGTTAACCCAAAAAAAATTGTATAGTACTTTCCTGGATAGTACTTTCCTGATTAGTCACCACAAGCTAACAATCTCCCACTTGGGGACTGATCAGACTCCACACCAAACAACAATCTCCCACTTGGTGACTAATTTTGTAGCTAAACTGCTACCCTATGAGGCTCCCACTAGATCCAACCACCCTAGACTCAACTGTTCCTTTATTCTATTCAGTCTAGTAGACCAACTAAAGTTGAACAGGAGTTCAAATTCTCCCTTGTTACTACCTTTGTAAACATATCTACTGGATTATCATCTGTATGAATATTTTCCAGCTTTAACTTTCCATCATCCAAAACTAACCGAATGAAATGGTACTACAACTGTATGTGTTTTGTCTTTGAGTGCAAAGTAGAATTATTCACAAGGTGAATGGCACTTTGGCTATCTGTATGTAGAAAACTACCCATCTGAGGATGTCCCAATTCTTCCATGAAGAATTTAAGCCATATCATCTCCTTAGCTACCTCTGTTGCAGCAACAGACTCTGCCTCTATAGTGGATAAAGAAACCACCTTTTGTAGTTAAGAAATCCAACTCATTGTTGTCCCACCAACAGTTTATACATAACCTATAGTACTCCTGCTATCTATATCTCCTGCCAAATCTGAGTCAACATAGCCTTGTACAGTAGTAGTAGAACCCCCAAAGTGTAAACACTTACTGGATGTACCTCTCAAATATTTGAGAATCCATTTGAATGCATTCCAATGGTCAATACCAGGGTTACTCATATATCAGCTAATGACTCCCACTATGTGTGCAATATCTAGCCTAGTACATACCATAGCATACATTAAGCTCCCTACAATTGAAGCATAAGGTACCTTAGACATTTTAGTCTCTTCTTTTGGTGTCTTAGGACACATATCCTTAGTCAATTTCAAATGACCAAGCAAAGGTGTGTTGACAGCCTTGTCATTCTCCATAGAGAAATGTTGCAACACCTTCTCAATATAATTAGCCTGAGATAGAGATAATTTCCTATTTTTCCTATCTCTACAAATTTTCATACCAAGGATTTGTTTTGCTACCCCCAAATCCTTCATAGAAAAAGATTTTGCTAACTGTTGTTTCAACCCCTTAATGTGATCCATGTTAGACCCAGCTACGAGCATATCATCAACATATAAACATAAAATAATGTAGTTGTCATCATCCAACCTCTTAAAATAAACACAATGGTCAAAATGACACCGACTATATCCATGCTCATTCATAAAAGTGTCAAATTTAATATAACATTGCCGAGGTGCTTGCTTCAAGCCATATAAAATTTTCTGCAATTTGCACACCAAAGTCTCCTTACCCTTGACCTCAAATCCTTGTGGCTAAACCGTATATATTTCTTCATCCAAATCACCATGAAGAAAAGCTATTTTAACATCAAGCTGGTCTAAATGCAAATCTTCAGTAGCCACAATACTTAAAACAATACGGATAGAAGTCATTTTAACAACTGGAGAAAAGATCTCATCAAAATCAATACCATGTTTCTGTGAAAATCCTTTTACGATTAATCTGGCTTTAAATCTTTTCTTAGCTCCATTCTCTTCTTTTATCCTATAAACCCATTTATTCTGTAAAGCCCTTTTACCTATAGGTAACTTACATAAATCTCATGTTTGATTTTTCAGCAAAGAGTCCATTTCATCTGTCATTGCAGACTCCCACTAAAGCTTTGTATCCACCTACACAACTTCATTATAACATTCAGGTTCACCAGCATCTATTAACAAAATAGAATACAAAGATGGAGAAAATCTTTCTGGAGGTCTACTTAGCCTTGTTGACCATCTAACACTCACTAGGGCATGTGGTATTTGTTGTTGTTGTTGTTGCGGAGCATAAGGAACTACTGGAACATCAACTTTTGGAGTATCATCCAGTACTACATAGTCATTTTTTTTCTTCTCATGATGTTGCAACAAATCTTTGCACAATTCTTTCTCATTGAATATGACATCCCTGCTTCTTACAATTTTATGATTTTCAAAATCCCAAAGCCTATAACCAAATTCATCAATGCCATATCCAACAAATACATATTTCTTTGACTTCGCTTTCAACTTGGTTCTATTTTCAGAATCTATAAGTGCAAAAGCTTCACAACCAAAGGTTTTGAGAAAAGAATAACTCACCTTCTTACCACTCCATGCTTCCTCTAGAATACCACAGTCCAAAGGAGTAGAGGGGCCTCTATTGATTAAATAAACAATAGTGTTCACTGCCTCTACCCACATATTTTTGGGCAGCCTAGCATGCAACCTCATACTCCTTGCATGCTCCATTATTGTCCTGTTCATGCATTTAGCCACTCCATTTTCTTGTGGAGTCCTTGGTATAGTTTTTTGCCTACCAATACCATTAGAGGAACAATATTCTTCAAATTTTGTGCTGCAATACTCACCACCATTATCAGATCTAAGACATTTTAACTTTTTACTAGTCTCATTCTCAACCAAGCATTTCCATTTCTTAAAAGTTTGAAATACATCAGATTTGTGTCTAAGGAAATAAATCCATACTTTTCTTGTTGCATCATCTATAAATGTAACAAAATACAGAGAGCCACCAAGGGAAGATACCCGAGCTGGTCCCCATACATTTGTATGCACAAGCTCTAATCTCTCATTTTTCTTTTCCTTCCCACTCTTCACAAAACTAACTCTCTTTTATTTTCAATAAACACAACTTTCACAAAAATCCATTTCAGACCAAGTAAAACTTTCTTTGAATCAAGTAATTTCATACCTTTCTCACTCATGTGCCTGAGTTTGTTGTGCCATAGTGTTGTGTCAGAATCTACAACAATGGTTTGATGTTCTTCCTGCTCAACTACTACTAAGGAACCTTTTGAAACCTTCCAATTTCTATCATTAAAAGTAACTATGCAACCCTCATCACCTAGTTGCCCTGCTGAAATTAAATTCCTACTCAGCCTTGGAACATCTCTTACCTCTTGTAGTAGCCAATAATTCCCATTTTGCAACTTAATCTTAATTTTCCCCTTTTCAATTATCTGACAAGGTTCATTATCTCCCAAATAAACTGGCCTAAAATCCCCTTGGACATAATCAACAAAATAACCTCTATGGGGTGTAGCATGAAATGAAGCCCCCGAATCTAGCACCCATGAATCATCAATACTTTTTAAGGAAAGAATCAAAGCATCCTCTTCAGATTTATTACCTACCACATTTACCTCCTTGTTACCTTCTTATTTGTCTCCTTCTTTATTCTTCCAAGACTAGCAATCTTTCTTCTAATGCCCTGGTTTTCCACATTACAAGCAATCATTAGGTCCTTTGGAATCTGACCTCTTTCCCTTTGATTTTCCTCTTCATTTCCCACAATTTCTAGAGTTGTTTCCTCTCTCATTGGTTCTACCCTTGCTTTGTGCATTTAAGACACTTCCTAATGTGGATCCACTTGAGCTTTTCTTATGAATTTCCTCACTCAGAATAACACTAATAACATCATCATATTTTAGGGTATTAGAACCAAAAATTGAATTACTAACAGCCATTACCAAGCCATTCTAGCTTTCTGGCAAAGAACACAAAATCAAGAGAGCCCTAATCTCTTCATCAAAATTAATTTTAACTGAGGCTAACTAACTTGTAATTGTATTAAACTCATTCAAATGATCAGCGACTGATCCACCTTCTACCATTTTCATATTAAATAAATGCTTCATAAGAAATACCTTGTTTGAAGCTGAAGGCTTTTCATACAACTTCGCTAGGGTTTCCATCAGAGTTTGAGCTGTCATTGCTCCAGTAATATTGAATGCCACCGATTGTGCCAGGCATAGGCGAATACTCCCCAGTGCCTTCCTATCCAAAATATCCCAATCTTCTTGAAACATTGGTGCCTCTTTCTTGGCTATTCCCTCTAATGGCCATCATAGATCCTTCTGATAGAGATAGTCCTCCATTTGCATCTTCCATAACTAGAAGTTCTGCCCATTAAAATTTTCAACCTTCAGCCTACCCTCATCTACCATTTCTCCTACTTAACTGAGAGACTCTCCCACTGACTCGTGAGACCTGCTTCAGAGAATAGATGAAAGAATGAATGAAATAACCTCGCTTTGATACCACTTGTTAGGATTAACAAGGAAGAAATAATAATTACATGCAAATATAACCAATATCAAAAAACAATAAACCAAAAAGAAGAGAACACAAGACATAAAGATTTAACGTGGTTCACCCAATCCCTGGGCTACGTCCAGCAACAGTGAGTCCAATATTTTATTATCCAATGATTACAACCTAATTACAATTTGTAATCCCTTACAGCTCAATTCTACTGCAAGTACTAAAATCATACATCATAATGAAATCCTTAACCCTAAGCCAATATAACAAGGCTTATGTCGATTAACAAGTTAACCCTAAACTACTTGACGAGTCAACCTAAGAAAAGGCTTGACAAGTCAACCTAGGGAAATGTTTGATGTGTCAACTCAAAAATACTTAATGAGTTAACCCCACAATGAATGAAAAGTGTACAGTACTTTTCTAATCAGTCACCACAAGCTAACAGTGGCTATTGATGATGTCCCGACAGCAGTTCGACACCGTAGGGTTACAGGCATCCCAATTCAGAGTGATAGCCCGATTGTATGTAGACTTTTACATATTGTTATTTGTATTTTGTAACCATGGTTGCTATGATGAAGTACATTTATATATAATTGACAATCTTTTTACTCTCATAGGTTACTCCGAGTGTGAGGGAGGGCCCACGAGAATCTTTCGTATCTTTGTTGACCCAGCCCACTATTCCAGAGGAGGGATCACCAGATGTAAGTTTTAATTTTAGTTCAATCAATTTGTAATTTTATTATGCTATCATCCTATTTTGTATATTTATTACTCTATGTTGCACCACTCTACTAATCTCATTATTGCAAATATATATTTATAGGTCATAGTTGGTATTGTTGGCATGGTCCCTTTGCTACCCAGGACTTATTCTAGGACACTTGATCGTGGTAGGCGACTGAGAGACTAGGTACAAATATTTGTATTCAGATATAATTTTAATTAAATTAGTGTTTGAATTATGAACTATATATATATATATATATATATATATATATATATATATATATATATATATATATATATATATATATATATATATATATATATATATATATATATATATATATATATATATATATATATATATATTATATATGTACAAATCATATAAAGTAAGCAATCTAACTTGGGTTTGAACTCATTTTTTATGTAGGATCAATCAGAGCCCAACACTTCTTCAAAGAGGATACATTTTGATGATCCCCCTACAACATAGGATGTAGTTTTATTTTTGTGGTCATTTAGAGATGCCACTTGGCACATTTTAAGATGGCATATATGCCACATTGTACACCTTAAAACATTGATTTTGTAGATATTTTGAAATGGCATGTCCCATATTTGTATATGGAGATACTTTTGATACATTTGATACTTTGTATATATAGAACATGTTCATTTATATGTTATATTTGCATCATCTTTTGTATATACATATTTATTATTGATGTTTATGGAATTGAATGGTGAAGTTATATCTTAACTATGATTATCATTATGATTTAAATTATATCTTGTTGAAGTTACATTTGTTTTTCTTTACTCTAGAATACCCTGTTCATGGAGCTTATTATGTTTGAGGTTTAACTTCTATAGATTTCCTATGTTCTTATGTTTCATACCATTATATATACTCACTTGAGCCACTTAGTACTACATTATTTTAATAGTATGTATATACTCACTATGTATATAACTTGTCATATTCAGGTCACTTGAGCCATGAAAGATCATTGCCCAATCGTGCTTAGTGCACATTGGGGTCACATGGATCGAGAGTGGTCGCGAGCATTCCAGTGAATTCATGGAAAAAATGAGGTTGTCACTGGCATTTATCCAGCCAACTAGAGTTGATGGAATAGACGATTTGATGCAATGTCAGACGGTTTGAAAGATACGTTGTTGAGCCACTTTCAACTGACCTTCACTGTAAGTTTTGGCATCAACTGAGATCGTCTTGCCAAATGAAAATGAAGTCAAATCACCAAAATCTGAGAGAGGTTATTGTAGACCTCAAAAACATGATCTTGTAGTCCCTAATGGTTTGTTGATACCTCTCATGAGCTTTGAGATATGAGCCACGGAAGATCGCTACCCAATCATGCTTAGTGCACCTTGGGGTCACTTGGGTTGAGCGTGGTCGTGAGTGTTCCGATGACTCCATGGGTAGAATGGGGTTGTCACTAGTGTTTAACCAGCCAACCAAACCTGATGGAGTAGATGGTTTGATGCCAGGTCAAACAGTTTGAAAGATACATTGCTAAGCCGCTTTCAACTGACGCTCACTGCAAGTTTTGGCATCGATTGAGATCGCCTTGCCAAATGCAAATGAAGTCAAATCGCCCAAAATGGAGAGAGGTTATAGTAGACCTTAGAAACATGATCTTGTAGCACATGATGGTTTCTTGATACCTCTCACGAGCCCCGAGATACGAGCCCTGAGATACGAGCCCCAGAAGATCACTACCCAATCGTGCTTAGTGCAACTTGAGGTCACTTGGGTCGAGCATGGTCGTGAGCATTTCTGTGACTCCGTCGGTGGAATAGGGTTGTCACTGGTGTTTTCACAGCCAACTAGAGCTAATGGAGTAGATGGTTTGATGTCAGTTCAGACGGTTTGAAAGATACGTTGCTGAGCTGCTTTCAACTGAACCTCACTACAAGTTTTGGCATTGACTAAGATCGCCTTGCCAAATGCAAACAAAGTCGAATCACCCAAAATTGAGAGAGGTTATTACAGACCTCAAAAACATGATCTTGTAGCACTTGATGGTTTTTTGATACCTCTTATGAGCTCTGAGATATGAGCCATGAAAGATCATTGCCCAATCGTGCTTAGTGCACCTTGGGGTCACTTGCGTTAAGCATGGTCACGAGCGTTCCCATGACTCCATGGGAAGAATGGGGTTGTCACTAGCATTTACTTAGCCAACCAGAGCTAATGGAGTAGACATTTTGATGCCAAGTTGGATGGTTTGAAAGATATGCTGTTGAGCCACTTTCAACTGACCCTCACTACAAGTTTTGGCATCGACTGAGATCATCTTGCCAAATGCAAACGAAGTCGAATCGCCCAAAACTGAGAGAGGTTATTGTAGACCTTAGAAATACAATCCCATAGCCCCTAATGGTTTTTTGATACCTCTAATGAGCTCTAAGATATGATCCCTGGAAGATTGCTGCCCAATCGTGCTTAGTGCACCTTGGGGTCACTTGGGTCGAGCATGGTCGCAAGCATTCCTGTGACTCCGTGGGTGGAATGGGGTTGTCACTGGTGTTTACCTAGCCAACCAAAGCTGATGGAGTAGATGGTTCAATGCCACGTTAGATAGTTTGAAATATATGTTGCTGAGCCACTTTCAACTAACCCTCACTGCAAGTTTTGGCATCGACTGAGATTGCCCTGCCAAATGCAAATAAAGTTGAATCACCCAAAACCGAGAGAGGTTATTGTAGAACTTAGAAACAAAATCCTATAGCCCCTTATGGTTTATCAATACCTCTCATGAGCTTTGAGATACGAGCCTCAAAAGGTCATTGCTCAATCATGCTTAGTGCACCTTAAGGTCACTTGGGTCAAGCATGGTCACGAGTGTTCTGATGACTCCATGGGCAGAATGGGGTTTTCACTCACGTTTACCCAGCCAACTAAAGTTGATGGATTAGATGGTTCAATGACAGGTCAGGCAGTTTGAAACATATGTTGCTGAGCTGCTTTCAACTAACACTCACTGCAAGTTTTGGCATTGAATGAGATCGCCTTGCCAAATGCAAACAAAATTGAATCGCCCAAAACTAAGAGAGGTTATTGTAGACCTCTAAAACATGATCTTGTAGCACCTAATGATTTTTTGATACCTCTTAGGAGATTTGAGATACAAGCCATGGAAGATCACTATCAAATCATGCTTAGTGCACCTCGGGGTCACTTGTGTCGAGCGTGGTCGCGAGTGTTTTGGTGACTCTGTGGGTAGAATGGAGTTGTCACTGGTGTTTACCCAGCCAATCAGAGCTGATGGAGTAGACGGTTTGATGTTAGGTCATATGGTTTGAAACATACATTGCTGAGCCGCTTTCAACTAACCCTCACTGCAAGTTTTGGCATCGACTGAGATCACCTTGCCAAATGCAAATGAAGTCGAATCACCCAAAATCAAAAGATGTTATTATAGACCTCAAAAGCATGATCTTGTAGCACCTAACGGTTTGTGGATACCTCTCACGAGGTCTGAGATATGAGCCATGAAAGATCACTGCCCAATCATGCTTAGTGCACCTTGGGGTCACATGGGTCGAGCGTGGTCGTGAGCATTCCCGTGACTCCGTGGGCAGAATGGGGTTGTCACTAGCATTTACCTAGCCAACCAGAGCTGATGGGGCAGATGGTTCAATGCCAAGTCAGATGGTTTGAAAGATACTCTATTGAGCCACTTTCATCTAACCCTCACTGCAAGTTTTGGCATCGACTAAGATTGCCTTGCCAAATTCAAACAAAGTCAAATCACCCAAAACAAAGAGAGGTTATTATAGACCTCAAAAATGTGATCTCATAGCACTTGACAGTTTGTCGATACCTCTCATGAGATCCAAGGTACGAGCCACAGAAGATCACTGCCAAATCGTGCTTAGTGCACCTCGGGGTCACTTGGGACGATCATGGTCATGAGCATTCTGGTGACTCCATGGGTGGAATGGGGTTGTCATTCATGTTTAACCAGTGAACTAGAGCTGATGGAGAAGATGGTTTGATGTCAAGTTGGATAGTTTGAAACATACATTGCTGAGCCACTTTCAACTAACCCTCACTGCAAGTTTTGTCATCGACTGAGATCGCCTTGCCAAATGCAAATGAAGTTGAATCACCAAAAATTGAGAGAGGTTATTGTAGACCTTGAAAACAAAATCTTGTAGCACTTGATAGTTTGTGGATACCTCTAATGAGGTCTAAGATATGAGCCATGAAAGATCACTTCCCAATCATGCTTAGTGCACCTTAGGGTCACTTGGGTCGAGCGTAGTCGCGAGCGTTCCCGTGACTTCATGGGTAGAATGGGGTTGTCACTAGCATTTACCAGGCCAACCAGAGTTAATGGAGCAGATGATTTGATGGAAAGTCAGATGGTTTGAAAGATACATTGCTGAGCGGCTTTCATCTGACCCTCATTGCAAGTTTTGGCATCGATTGAGATCGCCTTGCCAAATTCAAATGAAGTCAAATTGCCCAAAACTAAGAGGTTATTGTAGACCTTGAAAACATGATCCCATAGCACTTGATGGTTTGTTGATACCTTTCACGAGGTCTGAGATATGAGCCACGGAAGATCACTGCCCAATCGTGCTTAGTGCACCTTGGGGTCACTTGGGTCGAGCATGGTCGCGAGTGTTGCCATGACTCCATGGGTGGAATGGCATTGTCACTAGCATTTACCCAGCTAATTAGTGTTGATTAAGAAGATGTTTGGATGCTAGTTTGATCGGTTTGAAAGATACGCTGCTGAGCCTCTGTCAACTTACCCTCACTATAAGTTTTGGCATTGACTGAGATCGCATTGCCAAATGCAAATGAGCTCGAATGGCACAAAATTGATAGTGATTATTGTAGAACACGGAAACATGATCCCATAGCACCTAATGGTTTTTCAATACCTCTCACGAGGTCTGAGATATGAGCCATGTAAGATCATTGGACAATCGTGCTTAGCGCACCTTGGGGTCACTTGGGTTGAGCGTGGTCGTGAGCGTTCCTGTGACTCTGTGGGCCGAACATGATTGTCACTGGCATTTACCCAGCCAATCAGAGCTGATGGAGTAGATGGTTTGATGCCAGGTTAGAAGGTTTGAAAGATACACTATTGAGCCGCTTTTAACTGACCCTCACTACAAGTTTTGGCATCGACTGAGATTGCCTTGTCAAATGCAAATGAAGTCAAATCACCCAAAATTGAGAGAGGTTATTATAGACCTTGAAAACATGATCTCATAGTACCTAATGATTTGATGATACTTCTCATGAGCTCTGAGATATGAGCCATGGAAGATCACTGCCCAATTGTGCTTAGTGCACATTGGGGTCACTTGGGTCGAGCGTGGTCGCGAGCATTTCCGTGACTCTATGGGTGGAACTGGTTGTCACTGGTGTCTACCTAGCCAACCAAAGTTGATTGAGTAGACAGTTTGATGCCAGGTCAGATGGTTTGAAAGATATGCTACTGAGCCGCTTTCAACTAACCCTCACTACAAGTTTTGGCATCGACTAAGATCATCTTGCTAAATGCAAACAAAGTTGAAACACCCAAAATTGAGAGAGGTTATTGTAGACCTCAAAAAAATGATCTTGTGGTACTTGATGGTTTGTCGATACCTCTCACAACCTCTGAGATATGAGCCACGAAAGATCATTTCCCAATCATGCTTAGTGCACCTTGGGGTCACTTGGGTCGAGCATGGTCATGAGCATTCTCATGACTCCATGGGTGGAATGGGGTTGTCACTAGCATTTAATTGGCCAACTAGAGCCAATGGAGTAGAAGTTTCAATGCTAAGTTGGATGGTTTGAAAGATATGCTGCTAAGCCGCTTTCAACTGACCCTCACTATAAGTTTTGGCATCGACTGAAATAGCCTTGCCAAATGCAAATGAAGTCGAATCACCCAAAATTGAGAGAGGTTATTGTAGACCTTGGAAACATGATCCCATAGCCCTTGATAGTTTTTTGATACCTCTCACGAGCTTTGAGATACGATCCTCAGAAGATCGCTGCCCAATCATGCTTAGTGCACCTTGGGGTCACTTGGGTCGAGCATGGTCGCGAGCGTTCCCGTGACTTCGTGGGTGGAATGGGGTTGTCACTGTCATTTACCCAGCCAACCAGAGCTGATAGAGAAGATGGTTCAATGCCACATCGGATAGTTTGAAACATACATTGTTGAGCCGCTTTCAATTGACCCTCACTGCATGTTTTGGCATCAACTGAGATTGCCTTGCGAAATGTAAATGAAGTCAAATCACCCAAAATTGAGAGAATCTATTGTAGACCTCAGAAACACAATCCCATAGCCCCTGATGGTTTGTCAATACCTCTCATGAGCTACATGATATGAGCCTCAGAAGATCATTGCTCAATCGTGCTTAGTGCACCTTGGGGTCACTTGGGTCGAGAGTGGTCACGAGCATTCCGATGACTCCGTGGGTGGAATGAGGTTTTCACTGGCATTTACCCAGCCAATCAAAGCTGATGGAGTAGATGGCTTGATGTCAGGTTAGATGTTTTGAAACATACATTTTTGAGCCACTTTCAACTGACCCTCATTGCAAGTTTTGGCATCGACTGAGATCACCTTGCAAAATACAAATGAAAATGAATCGACCAAAACTGAGAGAGGTTATTGTAGATCTCAGAAACATGATCCCATAGCACTTGATGGTTTTTCAATACCTCTCATGAGGTCCAAGATACAATCCAGAGAAGATCACTTCCCAATCGTGCTTAGTGCACCTTGGGGTCACTTGTGTTGAGTATGGTCGCGAGCATTCCCGTGACTCCGTGGGTGGAATAGAGTTGTCACTAGCATTTACCTAGCCAACTAGAGCTGATGGAGTAGACGATTTGATGCCAGGTCAGATGGTTTGAAAGATACACTGTTGAGCTACTTTCAACTAACCCTCACTGCAAGTTTTGGCATTGACTGAGATCGCCTTGCCAAATGCAAACGAAGTCAAATCACCCAAATACGTGAGAGGTTATTGTAGACCTCAGAAACATGATGTTGTATCACCTAATAGTTTTTTGATACCTCTCACGAGCTTTGAGATACAAGCCATGGAAGATCGCTGCCCAATCATGCTTAGTGCACCTTGGGCTCACTTGGGTCGAGCGTGGTCGCGAGCATTCTTGTGACTTTGTGGGTGGAACATGGTTGTCACTCACATTTACCCGGCCAACTAGAGCTGATGGAGCAGATGATTTGATGCCAGGTCAGACAGTTTGAAAGATATGTTGCTGAGCCGCTTTCAACTGACCCTCACTATAAGTTTTGGCATCAACTAATATTGTCCCGCCAAATGCAAACGAAGTCGAATCACCCAAAACTGAGAGAGGTTATTATAGACCTCAGAAACATAATCCCATAGTCCCTAATTATTTTTCAATACCTCTCATGAGCTCCAAGATATGAGCCCTGAAAGATCACTGCCCAATCGTGCTTAGTGGACCTTGGGGTCAATTGGGTTGAGCGTTCCTGTGACTCTGTGGGAAAAATAGGGTTGTCATTGGTGTTTACCAGGCCAACCAGAGCTGATGGAGTAGATGGTTCAATGCCAAGTCAAATAGTTTGAAAGATATGTTGTTGAGCCACTTTCAACTAACCCTCACTACAAGTTTTGGCATCGATTGAGATTGCCCTGCCAAATGCATACGAAGTCGAATCACCCAAAATTGAGAGAGGTTATTGTAGACCCTAGAAACATGATCTCATAACCCCTAATGGTTTTTTGATACCTCTCATGAGCTCCTAGATATGAGCCCTAGAAGATCGCTACCCAATCATGCTGAGTGCACCTTGGGGTCACTTGGGTCGAGCCTGGTTGCGAGTGTTCTCATGACTCTGTGGGAAGGATGGGGTTGTCACTGGCATTTACCCAGCCAACTAGAGCTAGTGGAGTAGATGGTTTGATGCTAGGTTAGACGGTTTGAAACATACATTGCTGAACCACTTTCAACTGACCCTCACTGCAAGTTTTTGCATCAATTGAGATCATCTTTCCAAATGCAAATGATGTTGAATCACCCAAAAATAAGAGAGGTTATTGTAGACCTCAGAAACATGATCCTGTAGCCCCTAACGGTGTGTCAATACCTCTCACGAGCTCCGAGATAGGAGCCTTGAAAGCTCACTTCCCAATTGTGCTTAGTGCACCTTGGGGTCACTTGGGTTGAGCATGGTCGCGAGTGTTCCCATGACTCTATGGGGAGAAGGGGATTGTCACTAGTGTTTACTTAGATAACCAAAGCCAATGGAGTAGATGGTTCAATGCCAGGTTAGACAGTTTGAAAGATATGCTGCCGAGCTGCTTTCAACTAATTGTTAGTGGTATGTTTGAAATTTGAACTGTGAAACTAATCATGATTAAGCTTGAGAAATTTGAACTGTGAAGCTTATTATGTTTGAGGTTTAACTTTTATAGATTGTTTGAAATGATAAAAAATAAAATCCTTAAAGCATTATAAACAATAATCAAACATGTAAGAATTCAAACCTTACAAATGACATAAGTAAATGACATGTAAGATCCCTTCTTGGCACTATTGGCCACCCATACATGATTTTGGTCATAAGTCCTTATGAAGAGTTTTAGGACATTTAACTTTTAAATCAAATTGATTTTTACAAATTTCCATTATAGGCTTCGAAAGATCTCAATTAACCATTAAGGATCCTTTTGTCCTTCTATCTCTGATTAGATCCATGGTGACCGTAGGTGTCTTCATAGGTGCTCCTACACAAGTTACAATCCACATACAAAACCAAGCTTATTGACTCAAAATACAATCTAAGAAAGGTGAAATTAATGTATTGAAATTAAGCTTAACGAACTTAGAAAATAATGCACTAAGTTAACTTATTACATAGTCAAGTGTTCCTAAAGTGTCATCTCTTTGCTTTAGGGTCTTCAATAGTGCTTCAAGATCAACAGTACTAATAGTCCAAAGTTATTTTGTCTTTGGTCTTCCTTGATGCTTTGACAACTTGACATTTGTTGCTATAACAAGGTGTGAATACATGAGAATAGTTTTGTGCTTCTCATAGTCTTCAAATGCGGGAATTCCATTCTTTCTAATCATGTATGTTCATAGCCATGTTCCCACAACAACAACTGAACTAGTAGGATATGTGAACCCATCACCATCTATCATCGGTTGTATAAGCTTATGTTTACCTTGTACACAATGTGCTAACCAATAATTTGACCACTCATCATTCCCTTACAGTCCAACCAATGCAAAAACATTTCTTAGCTTCAGAAGATCTGAAAGATGCTCATAGTCAACTGAAGTGTCCATGTCATCATTTCTTATAGAGAGTGTCAAAGATAAAGGAGTTAAATACCGTGGAACCCATGTATCCACCCACTCACTTGACTCACAATGATCCCAATCATACTGAAAACACATGGGGAAAAAACAAGCCAACTCTCCTATCCAAATGGTCCATGTACTACTATTGGAGCTTCAGAATGAATGCATTTTTGAAGAGTCTTTCACTGTTTGACAATCCAATCTATCTCCTATAGTTCCCTCCTCAACCAACCAAAAGAATCTAGGCACTTTAGAATCAAGATTCCCCCCTGTGACAATGCTAAAGTACACCAATCAACAATAGAATGAGCATTAAGAAGTACAACACCTGAAATCCTCAATTGCTCCTTAACTAGAGCTCTCTTCACACATGCACTTGCTCCGTCATGCTCCCCTTTCCCATACCCTGACTCAAAAAAACTCCAAATATGAGGTACACCTCTCTCCACATGCATTCTACACAACCAATAAAACATTCTGGCATTCTTAAATTGACCAGTGCAATTATCCGACCAAATGAGATGCCCATCCATAGCAATACCATTTTCCTGCAAGAAGTCAAAATAGTTTTGGAAACAATGTTGAACAAACTCATGAAAGTGAGACCTGTCGTCGCTCATATAAAAATGGTACTCTCTGATTATCTTTCACTCATCTTTTGTGCTATCAGGGGAATGTCTATATGTGATGTGTACAAAATTAGCAACCTGAATGGAATTGTAATATTGAGCTTGAGTCTCATTTTGGGGCTGCAATGTATAGTTCTTTGCAAAGTTTACAACGGATATAATAGTTTCAATGGGGAAAGTGTCCTTACATGTCCTGAATTGTTGATACAACCATTGAGACCTGTGACTATGCATTGCATACTTGTAAAAAAGATTTGTCTTGAAATCTGAGATAAAATCAACAACATTGTATTCTTTTGCAACTAACTCACATCTAGAGCCTTCACCTCCACTCTTCAATGTATATTTCACCATTTCATATACCTTTTTTTGGATGAGTGTCTTTCCAAAATTGTGTTCCAAACCCTCATGAAGACATGTTCTAAACTTGGACAAGGAACCACATTATGAGCACTTGGCATTTAAGCAATCATTTTTATAAAATAAACAACCATCATCTCTATGACATAAAAATTTATCTAGCAAGTCTCTTGATGATTTGGGAAGACCACTTGCACCACAATCCTCTAGCATTTCATTAGTATGCAAATTATAATGAATGGACCATAACAATTCATGATGCATTGAAAACTCAACATGATATTTGCAACAACATGTATTCTGAATCTTAAGGGGTACACAATAAAATGGCTTCATGGATTCAAAAGACCTTTGTGATATTTTCAATGTTGGATGTGTCTCACAAATTTTTTTATACAACATTGTTTGACTTACCTCCATATAATTTTTAGGATGTGCAGTGCGGTCTCAATTGCCAACTATCAACTTCAAGACATCCTTCACACTTGGTGACACTATTGAGTTAGCATCCCAAAATTGTTGAATTTCATCCTTGACAACATCTGTTAGCTTCTTATAAAAATGTGGAAGTATCCCACCATAAGCCCATGTATCAATCTGAAGCAGATCATCAAGTCTTTTTCTTCTTGCAAGTGCTCTACCCAAAGTTTTATGGTCTATATTGAAGTCAACACAAGTTTGTCTCATCAAACGAGCCTTTCTCAACTGATGACTTACTAAGGAGGTTGTAATAATCCTCCAAGCAACTCT
>BSBK01003978.1:1007500-1087500 GCA_027943335.1 Chamaecyparis obtusa
GGAGTCCCCATAACCCCTTTTGACACTTTTGAATGCTCAAGTGTGTCCGAAGGGGTCCTAGGACCCCTTAAGACACACTTGAGAATTCAAATGTGTGAAAAGGGGTCATGGGGATTACCCTAACACATGATAATGTGTACTAGGACCCCTAGGGAGTCCCCATGACCCCTTTTGAGACATTTGAATGCTCAAGTGTATTTGAAGGGGCCCTAAGAGCCCTCAAGACACACTTGAGTGTTCCAATGTGTCAAAAGGGGTCATGGGGACTTCCTAGGGGTCCTAATGTGTGATAAGGCATACTAGGACCCCTAGGGAGTCCCCATGACCCCTTTTGACACATTACAACACTCAAGTGTGTCTTAAGGTGTTGCAATGTGTTGAAAGGGGTCATGGGGACTCCCTAGGGGTCCTAATGCATGATAAGGCATAGTAGGACCCTTAAAGAGTTGCCATGACCCCTTTTGACACATTTGAATGCTCAAGTGTGTCGGAAGGGGTCTTAAGACCCCTTAAGACACACTTGAGCATTCCAATGTGTCAAAAGGGGTCATGGGGTCTCCCTAGTGGTCCTAACATGTGATATGGCATACTAGGACCCCTAAGGAGTCCCCATGACACATTTTGACACATTCAAACCCTCAAGTGTGTCTGAAGGGGTCCTAGGACCCCTTAAGACACACTTGCACATTCAAATGTGTCAAAAGGGGTCGTGGGGACTTCTTAGGGTTCTTAACATGTGATAAGGCATACTAGGAACCCTAGGGAGTCCCCATGACCCCTTTTGACACATTTGAATGCTTAAGTGTGTCTGAAGGGGTCTCCATGACCCCTTTTGACACATTTGAAAGCTCAAGTGTGTTCAAAGGGGTCCTAGGACCCCTTACGACACACTTGAGAGTTCAAATGTGTCAAAAGGTGTCATAGGGACTTCCTAGGGATCCTAACACATGATACGGTGTACTAGGACCCCTAGGGAGTCCCCATGACCCCTTTTCACACATTTGAACACTCAAGTGCACTCGAAGTGGTACTAGGACCCCTTAAGACACACTTGAGTGTTCAAATGTGTCAAAAGAGGTCATGCAAATTTCCTAGGGGTCCTAACACCTAATAAGGAAGACTAGGACCCCTAGGGAGTCCCCATGACCCCTTCTGACACATTTGAATGCTCAAATGTATCCGAAGGTGTCGTAGGACCCCTTAAGACATAGTTGAGTGTTCCAATGTGTCAAAAGAGGTCATGGGGACTTCCTAGGGATCCTAACGCATGATAAGGCATACTAGGACCTGTAGGGAGTCCCCATGACCACTTTTTACACATTTGAATGCTCAAGTGTGTTCGAAGGGGTCCTAGGACCCCTTAGGACACACTTGAGCATTCCAATGTGTCAAAAGGGGTCATGGGGACTTCCTAGGGGTCCTAACATGTGATAAGGCATATGAGGACCCCTAGGGAGTCCCCATGACCCCTTTTGACACATTTGAATGCTCAAGTGTGTGCGAAGAGGTCCTAAGACCGCTTAAGACAGACTTGAGCATTCCAATGTGTCAAAAGGGGTCATCGTGACTTTCTAGAGGTCCTAACGTGTGATAATGTGTACTCAAACCCCTAGGGGGTCCCCATGACCCCTTTTGACACATTTGAATGCTCAAGTGTGTCCGAAGGGGTCCTAAGACCCCTTAAGATACACTTGAGCATTCCAATGTGTCAAAAGGGGTCATTGTGACTTTTTTGGGGTGCTAACACATGATAACATGTACGAGGACCCCTAGAGTATCCCCGTGACCCCTTTTGACACATTTGAATACTCAAGTGTGTCCGGAGGGGTGCTAATACCCCTTAAGACACAATTGAGTGTTCTAATGTGTGCAAAGGGGTCATGGGGACTTCTTAGGGTTCCTAACATGTGATAAGCTATACTAGGACCCCTAAGGAGTCCCCATGACCCCTTTTGACACATTTGAATGCTCAAGTGTGTTCTAGGGTTCCTAACCCCTTAAGACACACTTGAGCATTCAAATGTGTCAAGAGGGGTCATGGGGACTTCCTAGGGGTCCTAACACATGATAAGGCATACTAGGACCCCTAAGGAGTCCCCATGGCCCCTTTTTACACATTTCAATGCTCAAGTGTGTCTAAAGGGGTCCTAAGACCCCTTAAGTAACACTTGCGCATTCAAATGTGTCAAAAGGGGTCATGGGGACTTCTTACGGGTCCTAAAGTGTGATAAGGTGTACTAGGACCACTAGTGAATCCCCATGACCCCTTTTGACACATTTCCATGCTCAAGTGTGTCTGAAGGGGTCCTAAGACCCCTTAAGATACACTTGAGCATTCTAATGTGTCAAAAGGGGTCATGGGAACTCACTAAGGGTCCTAACACATGATATGGTGTACTAGGATCCCTAGGGAGTCCCCATGACCCCTTTTGACACATTTGAATGCTCAAGTGTGTCTGAAGAGGTCCTAAGACCCTTTAAGACAAACTTGTGCATTCAAATGTGTCAAAAGGGGTCATGGGGACTCCCTAGGGGTCCTAACGCGTGATAAGGCATACTAGGACCCCTAGAGAGTCCCCATGACCCCTTTCGACACATTTGAATGCTGAAGTGTGTCCCAAGGAGTCCTAAGACCCCTTACTACACACTTGAGTGTTCCATTGTGTCAAAAGGTGTCATGCAGACTCCCTAGGGGTCCTAACATGTGATAAGGCATACTAGGACTCGTAGGGAGTCCCTGTGACCCCTTTTGACACATTTGAATGCTCAAGTGTGTCCGAAGGGGTCCTTGTGGCCCCTTTTGACACATTTGAATGCTTAAGTGTGTCTGAAATGGTCCTTAGACCCCTTAAGACACACTTGAGCATTCCTATGTGTCAAAAGGGGTTATGGGGACTTGCCAGGGGTCCTAACATGTGATAGAGCATACTAAGACCCATACGGAGTCCCCATGAGCCCTTTTTACACATTTTAATGCTCAAGTGTGTCTGAAGGGGTCCTCAAACCCCTTAAGACACACTTGAGTGTTCAAATGTGTCAAAAGGGGTCATGGGGACTTCCTAGGGGTCCTAGTACACCTTATAAGGCGTACTAGGACCCCTAGGGAGTCCCCATGACCCCTTTTGACACATTTGAATGCTCAAGTGTGTCTCAAGGTGTGCTAAGACCCCTTAAGACACACTTGAGCATTCTAATGTGTCAAAAGGGGTCATGGGGACTCCCTAGGGGTTCTAACATGTGATAAGGCATACTAGGACCCCTAGGGAGTGCCCATGACCCCTTTTGACACATTCAAATTGTCAACTATGTTCGAAGGGGTCCTAAGAACCGTTAAGACACACTTGAGCATTCAAATTTGTCAAAAGGGGTCATGGGGACTCCCTATGAGTCCTAACATGTGATAAGGCATACTAGGACCCCTAGAGATTCCCCATGACCTCTTTTGACACATTTAAACACTCAAGTGTGTTTGAAGGGTTCCTAAGACCCCTTAAGACACACTTGAGTAGTCCAATGTGTCAAAAGGGGTCATGGGGTCTTCCTAAGTGTCTTCACATGTGATAATGTGTACTAGGACCCGTCAGGAGTCCCCATGACCCCTTTTGACACATTTGAACTCTCAAGTGTGTTTGAAGGGGTCCTAGGACCCCGTAAGACATGCTTGAGCATTCCAATGTGTCAAAAGGGGTCATGGGGACTTCCTAGGGGTCCTAACGAATGATAAGGTGTACTAGGACCCCTAGGGAGTCCCCATGAACCCTTTTGACACATTTGAATGCTCAAGTTTGTCCGAAGGGGTCCTAGGACCCCTTAAGAAACACTTGAGCATTCCAATGTGTCAAAAGGGGTCATTCGAGATTCTTTAATGCTTCTAGTGAATCCAAATTTAGTTCTTATAAAGATGAGATGTTAGTGAATGACTTCTTGCAAATACTACTCTTCCACCAGATCTAGATTTCAATCCTTTTATAGATCGACAGGCTCAATCATGAGCCAACAGGATTGGCCAAGAGAAATATGTGATTATATATCGACTGATTACAAAATGTTCAGTTGAGGAGAAAATATTGCAACGATCAAGAAGAAAATTGGCTATGGAAAATCTAGTTATGAATTCTGTTAAGAATGAAACTATTAAGGAATTACATGAATCACAAACCATGAAAATAACCTTCTACAACAAAGAACATTCAAGCTATAGAATTTATTAACTCTGAATTTAAATGTCTTATTGGCATTCATGGAAGAGATTTCATTAGCATCCATGGAAGAAATTCCATTAACTTCAGACAAAATAATCTAAAAAAATTCATTAACTTCAGGCGAAATCATTTAAGACAGACAAAAACAAAATCGTATTACTCAGAAATGGCAAAGAAAGAAAATGAGATAAACCAAATTTATCAAATTCTTGCAATCCGCAGCTTCTCTTTGAGCAAAAAATGACAATCCATGGAGCCAAAATTACTGTGAAAATTAAATTCTTTGAGTATGTCATTCAGAAACATGCAGAATACTATAACACATGATGATTTATAGAGAATTTATGACGGACTATGCTATGCAAAAGCCCGCAATCCCTGCCATACCTCAAAGTACTGATGAGAAGCAATGGTGAAAGTTTGAGATAGAGGTGGCACTTACATTGAAGAGGCAAGACATTCTTCATAATATCAGGGCGACGCCATCGAAACGGAAAGGCTTTCCTCATAATGTTGTGCCGCCACTGATCTCTTCTTTAAATTTATTAATGTAGTTAGTTCTACGAGGCTTACATAATTTCCAGTACAGTTGTTCATTTTACCAAACCCTTCCCCTCTCTCCATAATCTTCAACTGGTTCAAAGATCGATCTGGTTGTTCTTGTTTAACCCCCCAATGACTCTATTGAGCTGCCAGATTATCAACAGGCATGGTACAATTGTCTGGTTCAACTAGAATCTATTTTGAGAATCTTTGCAATTTAGCATTCCAGTTGAAAAAGTAGGGAAAGATACCATTTCATAGCCACAGGCGGTGGAAACAGAGTGATTCTCTTGCCCTCTACTTCTGTAATTGGCCTCCAGTGAACTATTCTTCAAAGCCTCCATTTTTGCATAGCTAGGGTTTATGGTGCCTATAAAAGGCACAACTATGCCCCTGTAGGGACTCATGGTCATGCTCAGAATCATATTATTTTCATGCATTCCATAACATTTAATACAAAGATTTAGCCAGCCACCTTTAAAGACCTAGAAGAAATGAAAAATAAAAATTAGGCCAAAAATACATACCACATTTCTGTATGTAGTACCCTCAACTTCAACAATCCAGTTGGCTTCCTCTGCTAAGGCATGAAGAACTTCATTAATGTCTTCTTTGGGAGGAAGATTATAATTTCCATATTTCCACAAGCCCTAAAAAAAATTTGTCATTATTTTTCTCTGCCTCTGCTCTCTCAATTTAGTCATCTCCCTCTCCGTTGCACTTAGTTTAGCCATCCTTACCTACTCTTTAATAGAGATTCTCCAAAATTTGTATACAAAGACATCCTAGAGGAAAAAATGAAAAGTTTCCCAGAGAATATCCACAATTCGTATACAAAAGCATCATACAGGAAAAATGACAAAAGATTAATAGCTAAAAGGTAAAATTTATCATTAACGCCGGTAGTACCAAGGTCATACCCACTGTCAAATCCTAGCCTATGACGTGCAAAAGGAGCAAATCAAGTAAAATGAAAGGGAAGTATGGATCAAATAGCGATGGTGCATGAAATCAAATCAATATCATAATAAATGCAGAAAATACTATTACGGAAAAAAATATTTTCATATTAATGGGAAAGAGTGGGAAGAGTTTCTTGGACCCATCATAGAAGTTATAGATAAGAAGGAAGACCTAGGAAGGGGAAAGAAACAAAGGAAATAAGTAAGATATGCGTGTGAGCCTATGTCAGATGATGATGATGAGTACTCACCATCTGGTAGTAGCTCAAGTAGTGATAGAAGCTCTTCAGTGCACATGTACACTAACACAAAAAATTCAGATAGAGAAGTAACAAGTGCTTTGGAATTATCCACAGAACAATGTGAAATGAAGCCTCAAATTGGTTCATTAGCAGGAAAAGAATTTGGTCATGCACTTCATTCTAGCACCACAAATATTTCTATTAGAAAGGCCTATTCATCAATGGCCTTGAATTTACAGGACTTGGGAAACTAGGTTACTCATGTTGGGCAATATCCCTAAAATGTAAGTTCATTGCCACCTTTGGCAAGGCAGTCTCACTCCTCATTTTACAACAAAGGGCAGCCATCTATGGTCCAAGGTTTTAATTCAGCTAACAAATGGAGAGCTTCTCAAGGTACTGATCTCTTTCATAGAGAAGTTCCTGATTCATCTCAAGTTTCTCGTTTAGGTGACCAACTCCTTCGAGGTCCACAAATAGACCCATTGATTTCCCAAATTGGTAAAAGGGTAGATGCAATTTTTGAAAGAGTATCCCAATTGAAGAGAAATGGAAATTCCAGTGAGCATAAAGTTATTGTAGATCCAATGGGTGTATCTTCTCCACTGACAAATATAACTGCATTTCCAGAGACTTGAGTTTAAATGGAGACTGTTTGTTCCCAAACTTGCCCCAGTCGAGCAGATGAACTAGATGTTGCTTGAGTAAAGAAGATAGTGGTTTATTGAAGCATCTGCATTATCCCACTTTCTATCAGTTACTACTTTTTGAGTGGCTTGTCAGCTGCTTCTGTGTGGGATTCCTGTAATATATAATGTCCTCATGCAAGTACATGCTAGTTTTTGTAAACATTTTCAGTTCTAAAGTGTTAGTGAGAAATATCAAAGAAAAGGTTCTTGCATGTGTTATTTAGACACATATCAATAAATTAGGGAACCAATTTTCTCCCATTACATGGCAAAAATGCCTAGATTCATTTTGTCGGTATCAATATGTAGCAAGATGAGGGAAGAAATATATTTGTGAAGAGGAAGTACAAATGTTATTGTCCAAAAACATTTGGAGAGTAATATTCTTCTCCTGATTGTAATAAGAAACTCAAAATGTAGAAGACATCAAATAGTTCGAGCATTTATTTCCTATGACCTATGTCAATTTTAGTTCAATTCTTAAGGATGATATTCTCAATGTGTAAAAATAAACTGATGTGTTATTTTAAAATGGCGTTGACTAAAATTTATGAACATATGTCAAATATCCATTTTTTCCAAAATTTGAAATAGAACCAATGGCAATATAATCAAATTTGTGAATTTCACATCCAATCATCCAATCATTGGATGTTAATCAAAAGTACAACACAGTAATATAAATTTGAACCGATAAACAATCTTAGTCTTACTTCAAACCTACTCCTATGTATGTGGGTTCTTGGAGGTATCTACTAAACAATGTGTGGATCTTTAATGTCCCTATCCAAGACCTTACTCACTTTGCTTAAAACTCCTAATTAGAATTTAGATTTCTAATGCCTGCTGTGATATTAGTTAAGTTTGCCTTGCTCCTTACTAATTAATATTGTAATGAGTTGGTTATCCTTCTCTCTCTCTCTCTCTCTCTCTCTCTCACACACACACACACACACACACACACACATTCTCACTCTCTCTCTTCCTCTCTCAGCCCCCGCCACCTTCTCACTCTCTCTCTTCCTGAATGGCCGCCCATGAATTTTTTAAATGGCTGATTAATTTCCTTTGCTTCTTTCAATGGCCATCCATGATTTTTCTGCAATCTTCCAACCTTTCGTACATAGTTGTAAAATACATATTAATATATTATACATATAAAATAATATATAATATATAATGTAACATTTAATATTAATATATATCAAATAATATTTAAAATGTAAAATGTATATTATATAATATTTAATATATAATATATAATCTAATATATAATTCTAATATATAGTTTTTGATATTAATATATAATTAAATAATATTTAATGTAAAATGTATATTATATAATATTTAATATATAATTGATAATATATAATATTTAATATATCTAATATACAGTTTTTTATATATAATATATCATATGAAGGATGGAGAAATGGGAGGGAGAAAGTGGAGGAAAGGGAAAGTGAAAATTCAAAATTCTGCCGTCATATTTGGGTACCCAATTTGGCTCGGTATTGCTTTGTGCACCAAACCTACATGGTCAACTATTGAAATGTCTCAAATACGTGTTTTTCCCCTATTTCTCTGAGCTCCAGACTTCAACAATGTATCTGATGACTTTTTCTTCACCCAAATTTGATAAAATGAAAAGAGTATCTTAAGGAGATTATCAGCTTTCTATCGATATAATTGCTGTCAAATTTTGAATTCGGTAAGTAATTATTAGTTATTTTCTAATTGAGCTACCTCTAAAGTGCTGATTTATATATTGATTGAAAAATGACTATAAATTTCAAACGGTATAACATTTTTGAAATCCAAAAAATGTGTCACATTCTATGCTTCGCCTACTATAAGGAAAAATAAATAAAAATTGAATTTTGTAAAGTTTTGAATGAGTTAAGGTGGTCAGACACAGGAGTTTGTTTTATTCTGAAAATGTTGTAGCAGAAAATTCATAATTAATTATTTTTTGGAATTAGATTACAAAAAAATATGCATCACATTTGGGCATGAGTCTACTACTTATATATTAAATCTTATAAAAAAATATTATCATTTGATCATGATTAAGGTGGTCAGACATACACCTACTTCTTATTTTTTTCCTGAAATTTTTGTACTGCTATATTGAAATCTATACTTTTCACCAATTATATTAATTTTTTTTTAGAAAAGGCCTAGTAGTTTAGAAACTACATTCAATTTCCTATAGACTCTATTCTTACAACTTTTTGGTATTAGGTTGATAGCTAGTTCAAATTTTCACGTCAAGTTGACTAACCTTGATTTGCTGATTTTTCATTGCCACTTTTGGACATAGTTTTGCCCCTCATGATCTTGCACATGACCAAGATGTAATAGGACCCTTAACACCTAATAGGACCACTTAAGACCTAATCAGACTACTAGGACCTATTAAGACCTAACATGACAAATAAGATCTAATAGGATCCCTAAGACTAATAGGACCCCTTAAGAGTTAATACAACTAATATGACCTATTAAGACCAATTAAGAATTAACATGTGACTAATAAGACCAATTAGGACCTATTACTTGACCAATTAAGACCCAATAGGACCTATTAAGACCAAATATGACCTAATATATAATAAAAAAACATTTACAATAATATATATTTAACGTACTACATTAAATAACATGTAAAATACCTAGATATGTATAGAAGTTTGTGTTGCCCTAATTTTCCTTCCATTCAAATTTGGCACTGGTTTTTATGTTAGACCTTCATCTCCTCAATCCTTTGAGTAACTCCAAAAAATGCCATAGCTTTATCTACTTCCCTTTGGTCTCTACAACTATTTCTAGATCCCTAGCTAGGTGAAAAGTCCTTAAAAAATTCATAAAACTAGCCGTTATAGGTCAAACCCTTAAAAAACCCCTAGGCCTTCAATCTATTTCTTCATTACCTTTATCGGCTACTTAAGACCCTTCATTTCACATGTGTGTTTTAAAATCCTTCAATCGCCAAATCTCTGATTCTCAGCGGTTAACCCCTTAACACTTAGCGATTTGGTGAGCGGTTACCGTTTCAGTTGGTGATCTCAGTTTAGCGGCCAAGTCAAGATTCTAGATCTGATGGTTATCACATGATCTCATGGCCTCAAAAGATTCCATGAGATCTTGTGACAATCGTTGATCTTCTTGCCTGCAGAGTTCATTTGTCAGTGGGTCCTGCTACATAGTCTGAGCTGTGCATTTGTGATTGGTCAGGGTTGGTGATGTGGTGCCATGTCAGTGCGGGCCCAGTGGGTTGTCAGTCAACATTGATCTAAAGGCTGGTGCATAGTCTGAATGAGCTTTTCTGACACATGAGATCATACGACAGTCGCTGATCTTACTTTATCTCTGGGCTCTTTCAGGTGGGTCCTTAGTTTCTGATGTGCTCATTCTTCATTGGTTGGCCATGCGACAACTAGGATGTGTCAGTGGGACTGTCTCAAAGGGTCTGTAGGGCTGTCAGAAAGATGAAGATCTACGGTGGTCGTATGATCTCATAGAATCTTCTGACCCTATGAGATCATGTGACAACTATTCGATGTGCTACTTGGCACTGATGTGCTTGCATGTGATTGTTTGTTGTGTGATGATGGGGACTTGACAGTGGATACGATGTGTCAGTGGGGTCCCAGTGGAAGGAAGATCGTCAACTATCATTATTTTGCAATGGATCTGTCAAAGTTATAAGGTCATGTGATAGCCATTTGATGGTGTTCTCAGGGTCGTGGGTCTGTGTTTGTCAAACGTGTTGATTTGCTTGCATTTCATTGGTCACTGACTTCCATGGTGGCTTTGATCTATTAGAGGGATGTGCTATAAATGTGTCACACTTCTAGGGATCATTACATGTAAGGAAACTCAAGAATGAGCCCTCACAAATCGATCCATAGCTCCCTAGGCATGGAGTGCAAGGGCTTTTAAGAATGCTCTCAGCTAGAGCTATTTAGCCTATAACCTTGCTAGTAAACCATGCAATGGGAGATTCAATGAAGACAAGGGAAAGAATGCCAATATCCTCAAGAATCAAGAATGAAAATGCAATGCAATGCTATGCTAGAATGGAAATGCAAGCTAAGCTATGAAAATGAAAGATGCAAGTGTTACAACCCAAGCTAATTAATCTATGTGAGCTAATCTAGAGCATAGAAATGAAGCTAATCTAAGAAAGCATAAATATGAAGCTAAGCTAAGAATGCAAGAATGAGATGTAGAATGCAAGAAAATCAAAGAATGGAGGAAGCTTGTATCCTAAGAATGAGATATAACACTTTCTTTGTAGAATGCAAAGAAAGTCCATACTAAGAGCATAAAAATGATGCACATGGTCATGAGGGTCACCATTTCCATCATACTTGTCATATTTAGGAACCTCAATATCCTTAGGAAATGGGACCATGTATAGATCTTTATCAAAAGGAAGAGCACAAATTGATTCTACAAAAGAGACTTTTGGAGGCTCTCTTTCTAATGCCATTTGGGTAAGGCGTTGATTTGTCCGACGTAATTCTTCTTGAAGGGCTTCCTATTCAGTTGGTACTCTTTGTTGGACAATTTGTCTGACATCATAGCCGGGAGGAAGCTTGTATCCTCTAGAAGTCATATATTGAAAATATTGATCGCCATTACGCTCTAAAAGCTTATGCATCATTCGTTGGAAATCCACATCTTGTTCACATCTCATAAGATCCTCACTAGAAATCTCATCATTAGCCTCTGCCTCATGTTGAAAGGGAGGAGGTCTAGGTGGTGAAGAAGGCATAGCGAAAGTTGGCCTTGGAGGAGATCTTGGTGGCATGTTGTTGTCATTGTTGCCATTGTTAAAAAGAGGTCTATGCTCATGATTACTAGTCTCAGGTTGCTCATGAAATGTCCCTCTATAAGCCATGCACCTAGTAGCATCCATCCTTTGTTGATTGTGTTCTTTTTCTAAGTGCGCTTGATTATCCTCACGCTCAAAGTGTTCTTGCAAGAGTTGAAACTTTTCTTGTTCAGTCAAAGTGAGTGAGACACTGTCTGTGTTTTTGGGGGTCTTGAATGCGGAAAAGAGGAAACCTCCTTTATACCACGGTGTAGCCTTAGAATTCTCAGATTGGTCAGAACTAGAACTATTGTTGCTAATGGGTTCTTTTGACCATCTAGTTGGAGAAGGTAACTGTGTATAATTGAACGGAGGATGACTCTCTTGCTCAAATTGAGACCGAGTTGTAATCGGCATGAAAAGAGATGTTGGTTGACTAATAGAATGAGACAAAGTTTCTTAGATTTGAGATAAGCAAAGCTAATAAAGATCACTTGTCAAAGTAGAACAATAGAGAGATGGCTTGTCAAAAGTGCTCAAGCACTTATAGCAATCAATTGACTAAAGCCGAGCAACGAGCAAGAAGCTCAATAAGCAAGTAGCTAGAGAGGTAACCGTGATGCGACAAGTGATCAAGAGTAGCATTCGTTAAACTCAAACCCAATAGTTTTAGCTCATTTGTTTCAGTCTAGAACAAATCTAAGCATGTAGGTAACAAACCGGTTTCAGGTAAGAACAGAAAAAGACACTCTACGATAGGTTAAAGTGCAAGTTTAGCCACTCCGAATTGCAGCAATGACAGGACAACAAAAAGATTATGTGTGATACTTTCCAAGCAGACAGGGTGATACTTCACCTTAAGCCAGGTGATAGACTACAGTATGGTTGGGCGATAGACTCCAGGCTAGCGGGGCGATAGTCCAGAAGGCACGAACTATCACGCGATATACCTCAGCAGAGCGCGTGATAAAATAGCAGGGCGCGAACTATTGCGTGATATTTCTCAGTAAGGCATGCGATACTGTTGCAGATTCATATGACTTTTTGACTAGTGAACATAAAATTTTCAGTTTTAAAGCATTTTGATCAAGTTCAAAGGTTGGGTAGTGCAATTTCTCAGTTTGACAAGCAGTAATAGTAGATAAAAGATAGGTTTGCAAATCGTAGGTGATCAAACATGTCATAGAACACTTGAAACAAGGGCAAAAGAAACCTTGCCAAGACAAGCACTTGTGATATCAAAATAGAAATCCTTATGAATGCTACCATGTGTTTGAATGTTGAAAACATTTACACGGGCATAGCACAATTGAAGACAATTCAAGCAATTACTACCTAGAAGGACAAGGCTCATTACTTAGCAACGTGGCCCACAACTTGATGCTCCCTTGCCTCACACCAAGTGGTTGCCCACAAGAGATATTGGCATTGTCATGGAAGTGTCAAAACCACAACCAAAAGAACACATATGGTGAGTGTCTTGGGGTGATCCGGGTAAGTCAACTTGGATCAATCCTTGCACCAAGAAGCTAAGTGGCTAAAATAGGGTGGCCTCTATCTAATGGTTCATAGTAAGGGTTTCCATTCATAGCACCCCTCTTGCTCCTCATAAAGGACTAGGACCTCGCAGCCTCAAGAGTACCTTAAGCATTCTTGCTTAATGCTTTCCTCATGGTCACAATCCCACAAGTTACTCACATCAATCGAAGATAAGTACTATGTCTATCAAGGTTTTGTGTCCTCGATAGCCTTGAGATTATAGTGAGTTGGAATCACTCGCCACCAAGGAAAATGATGACAAGGTTGTCCCCACTTGGGTCGTTCCTCTTGATTGCTCAAGAGCAAGCCCGCTAAAGGATCCTAAGCTAAACAAAGAGTGGATTAATTCTTGAGGTTCAAGGTTTTTGGTTCACCACAAGGGTGAAGAGCATACTCCCCTATCTCAAGAATCTCTCCCAAACACACCAAGGAAAGATCCAATTACCCCCTTGCTTTCAAAATCCCAAGATGGGTCAGGATTTCTGTTTCACCACAAGGGTGAAGAGCATACTCTCCTACCACCTCAAAATTTCTACAACAAGGTATTAAGTGCCTATGAAAGGAAACAACTAGTATATGCCGCACTTAATAAAGAAAGCAATTAAACAAGCACTTGATTTAGTTTTTATGCTTAGGGCAGCTCTACAAAAACCATTAGTAGCCCTCTTTGACATGCGATTTTAGGAAATTTCAAGCAAGAAGCACCTACAACCACAACTTGTTAGACCAACAAGAGTTAGGAGAATCAAAATCCAAAATCTAACAATGATTAGTACATGAAAAAAATAAGATAATGTGGAAAAATAACTGATCAAATGATAAAATCTGAAAATGAAACCATCATGGTTGGATTAGGCTCGGAAAGACCTTTCCAATGATATATCACACTTAAACTTTTGATACCATTTGCAAAATTTCAAAAAAAATGGGCTAATAGTCTAGGTGACCATTTTTGGGTGTATACAATAAGGTCATGTGATAGCCGTTCGATGGTGTTCTTAGGGTCATGGGTCTGTGTTTGTCAAACATGCTGATTTGCTTGCATTTCATTGGTCACTGACTTCCACGGTGGCTTTGACCTATTAGAGGGGGAAGTTTAAGCTATTTTTGGGTGCATCGTAGCCATTCATCTACTAGGAAGGGTTTCTCATTGACGGTTATGTTTTAAAATTTGTCGCTAGCCGTTATATTTCAAAATTCAAATGTCTCTGCAAGGGTTTTGCATTCTTTCTACCATGCACGATGTCAGGTAGCTCGGGAATTGATTTCTTCGGATGATGGTGGTTGTGAAGATGATGGAGATGACTGTTGGCCAGCATTGCAGGGTCCTTTGTCATGATGGGAGGTGCTAGAGAGTTTGGTGTCGTCATTCAAACAGTACCACTCCCAAGAAAATATAATCTAATTTGGAGCCTTCATGGCTTAGTGGAGTTGCAAGTGGGTTGGTAGGTTGAGGTTGTTGTGTCTGCAGGTGCTTTCAGTTCAAAAGGATCAACACACAAAGAAAGATATGATTTGGTCACCGACGTTCTCAAAAATTTTCATGATAGGTGATCAGTACCCTAGGGTTTGATATCATTGTTTAATTTTGTAACCCTAGTTAGGTTTTGACTCTTTCCTGTGTGCAAGAGGGGATGTATATATTGTATTTTTAGAGCTTTTGAGGGAGAGGTTGGAATTGTAAAAAGAAAGAATCCTTTCTCAAAAGGCTATCCATGGTATTTCTTCTACCCTCTTGTCTTCTACTCTTGTAATCTCCCATTGATTATTCAAATATTGCAGAGGCATTGTGTGACATCTTCTCTATCCCCATGTTTTCCTTGTCTGAATTATCTCTCATCGAATATGATATGATGGCTTTGATTAGAGAAATCTCAAAGTTCTAGAACCCTTCTTTCTTTCAGCTTATATGTGCATTATTGTGTTTGATTTGATTTGAATGAGTTTGTGGGTATACTTCAACCCCCTATCATCCTGTCTCATCCCTATGCCCTTCTGCTGAAGAGAACGTTTGCTTGCAGGTCATAGTTTGTGTCTTATGCTTAGGCCCTTCTATAAAATACTTATGCAAGCCTATTTAGAAGGATTGTGTTCTACTAGACCTAAGGTCTTTCATGCTAATTTGGTCAGTATATTGTGTTCATTTCAATTCGGTGTATCACCTAGTAGGTAGTTTGCTTTCAAGAATTTTTACTTTCAAGCACTCCTTCTATCCCTTGTCCCCTCAAGTTTTACTTTCATGTCTAGAAGCAAATTAAGATGATTATCCAAGAGGAACCAGCCTAGAACCTAGAGGTCTCATCTTAGTTAGCATAGGTCCCACACTTGGAGATGATTCCCATGTTATACTAGGTTATCAAGACCAAGAGAGCTTGAAACAAGGGTGCAAACTTAGTGTCCCCAAAAGGAGAAAGGTATTATACTGCCTTTAGATTCAGTTTCTCCTACACTAGCAACACTGCAGAGTATGAAAGCCTTGTGAATGGGCTGGAGTGGGCTAGAAAAAGAGGGCTCAAGGCCTTAAAAGTTTATGGTGATAGTGAGTTAGTTGTCAGCCAAGTAAGAGGGATAAGTGCAACCAAAAATGACACTTTGAAAGCATACAAACATAGAGTTTGGGATGCAATTGAAGATTTTTGTGCTTTCAATATTGTTGCTATCCCTAGGAAGCTAAACCAAAATGTAGATAGGTTAGCTGTTGTTGGATCTCAGTATGATATCCCCAATAGCATTTCAAAAGAAATGGACCAAGAACATATCAAAGTGATTTTCATACCCTCTATTCCTGATAATGATGTCAATTGGCAAGTGTTTGACAATAATGAACAAATTTTGCAATTCTTGTTTGAAGAAGATGTTTTCTCAGAGCACAATCAAGATAGGCTATCGCAAAACTATTGTGATCAGGTAATACAATTGAAGTCCAATAAGATGCCTAGAGGTCTTGTCACCTTAGAGACTGTCTTCAACAAGGATGATGAAATTAAGAGAAGCAAAGCTAGCTTGGTAGTTCAACAAGAACATTGTGTTGAAATAGAGTTGGAACCAGGTAAGAGTTTACAATTTGGAAAGGTAAACATTGAATTGGAAAAGAAAACTTACACTCAGTTATTCAAGGAATTCAATGATGTTTTTGCATGTCAATATTAAGACCTCAAAGGTTTTGATCCTGCTCTTGCTCAGCACACCATTGAATTAAAACCTAATGCCAAACTAGTGAGGCAAAAATAAAGGCCTGTTAATCCCAAGCTTGAGCCACTTATGCATAAGGAAGTTCTCACATTGATAGAAAGTGGTATCATCTACCCCATCAAACATACTAGTTGGGTTTCCAACCTTGTTCCTGTTAGGAAGAAGAATGGGGAGCCGAGGTTATGTGTTGACTCCAGGGATCTTAACAGGGCCTCATTAAAGGACTACCATCCACTACCCTCCATGGAGAAAATCTTACAATGTGTCTCTGGGTCTAAGAGATTTTCATTATTGGATGCCTATTCAGGATACAATCAGATCCTGGTTAATGAAGATGATCAATACAAGACTGCATTTACAACCAAGTGGGGAACCATGGCTTATCAAAAGATGCCCTTTGGTTTGTCAAATGCAAGTGCTACATTTCAAAAGGCAATGGATATGGCCTTTAAAAGCCTCATCTACAAGTTTGTGTTGGTCTACTTGGATGACATAACTGTCTATTCAAAACATGCAGCAGACCATATCAAACATCTGAGGAAGATTTTTGAAAGGTGTAGAGAATTTGGAATATCTCTTAATCCCAAGAAATGTGTGTTTGTAGTTCATGAAGGAAAACTATTAGGATATATAGTATTCAAGAAAGGAATTATAGTGGATCCTAAAAGAATTGTAGCTATCTTAGAGCTACTTGTACCACATCACAAGAAAAGTCTCTGGGCCTTCATAGGAAGAATAATTTTTGTTAGGAGGTTCTTGCCTAACATTGCAGATTTACTCAAGCCTTTGACAACCGTGTTAAAGAAGAGTTTAGCTTTTAGTTGGACTAAGGAAGGGAAAGTCAACTTCCAAGCTATCAAAGAAGCCTTAACAGAAGCTCCTGCCCTCTTAAACCCAAACTTCAATAAGGATTTCATCCTTTATGCTTATGGAGGTCATGATGCTATGTCTGCAATGTTGACTCAAGAAAATTTGGAAGGATTGGAGCAACCCATTGCTTTCTTTAGCAAAGGTATAGAAGAGTATGAATAGAGATACTCTTTTTTAGAGAAACATGTACTTTCTATGGTAAAGAGCCTTAAAAAGTTTAGATATCTATTGAATCTTAGCAAGGTACACTTGAAGGTTACTCATCTAAGTGTCAAAGAATTTTTTCTTTCCAAGGACCTGAATGAGAAAAGAGTTGGTTGGATCACCAAGGTGATGGAATATGACATTGATATTCAAACCACCAAGCTAGTTAAAGGAAGAGATCTTTGTGAGCATTTGGCAGGTGGTGAAAGTTCAAAGAAATCAGAGCAAATAGATGCATCTCTGGTGGTGCATTCTATGGAAGAACAAGCCAAGGAAAAAAGCTGGTTGCCTAATATGATCAATTACTTGAAGATAGGACAATGTCCTGCAGGTTTGGATTCAACAAAAAGAAGGTATTATAGATTGCAATCTATTCCTTTTGTGTTGATAGATGAAGTTCTTTTTAGAAAGGATCACAATGGTGTCCTTTTCAGATGCATTGATTCAGAAAAGGTAGCAGATGTCCTATTTGAGTTTCATGATGGACCTTCTGGAGGTCACTTTTCTCCTAGGACTACTGCTTTTAAGATCATAAGGGCTGGATACTATTGGCCATCTATCTTTAAGGATAGTCATGAGTATGTGAGAAAATGCATCAAGTGTGCCATGCTTGCAAGAAAGGAGAGGCTTGCAGCTTTGCCCCTATAGCTAGTCAGAATAGATCAACCCTTCATGAAATGGGGTATAGATTTCATTGGAATGATCAATCCTCCATAAAGTGCAGGCCATAAATGGATAATCATTGCAACTGATTACTTCACCAGATGGACAGAAGCAATTGCATTAAAAGAAGCCAATGAGAGTGATGTCCTAAGTTTTTATGATGATATAGTTCATAGGTTTGGCACTCCTGATTCCATCATATCAGATAATGCATTAGCATTCATAGGCCTCAAAGTCTTAGAATGGGCAATCAAAAATGGCATTTATCTAAATACAAGTTCTAATTATTACCCTCAGGGCAATGGCTTAGTAGAATCAACAAACGAGAATTTGATTAAGATAATCAAGAAGACTCAGCAAGAAAACCAAAGGGATTGGCATACCAAACTCAAGTCTACATTGTGGTTAGATAGAATTACCCTAAAGAAAATCATTGGTAATTCTCCTTACATGCTAGTGTATGGTAAAGAGGCCAAGTTGTCTATTTTAGTTGAATTGCAAGCTTTGGACTTGGCCACCCAATATGTCCTATTTGAAGAGGAGGATCCCTTGCAGATCAGATATTCTTAGTTGATGGAGTTAGAGGAAATCAGAGATAAGTCCATGAAGGACATGGAATTCCATCAGATTCAGACAAAGAAAAGTTTGATAAGAGAGTCAGGGCTATAAATTTCAAGGTTGGGGATGTAGTCCTCAAGTGGGATGAGTTTGGATCCAAGCTTGGTAGACATACAAAATTTGATTCATTCTGGGGTGGACCATTTTTTATCACAAAGTGCAAGGGATCCAATGCTTTCCAACTATCAACTCTTGAAGGAGATGCCTTACCAATATCAGTGAATGGATTTCACTTGAAGCCCTATTTTGAGGTTAATCCCTCTCTGTAAATCTCTATAAATATTTCCCCTATTTTCTTTCCCTACTTTTCTAGGTTAGTTTCCTGCTTTCCAAGAAGTGCCTGTGCACAGGTTCATCCTTCTGGTTCAGTTTTGTCTCTCTGTCAAAATTTTGTGCTCAGTATGACCCCATGCCCAATGGATTGCTTTAAGGCCACTGGTTTTCCATGTCTAGTAGGCTGACATCTAGCAGAAAGTGCCAAAATGTTGCCCTAATTTTCCTTCCATTCAAATTTGGCCCTGGTTTTTATGTTAGACCTTCATCTCCTCAGGCATGTGAGTAACTCCAAAATTTTTTTGAGCTTTATCTACTTCCCTCTGGTCTCTGCAACTATTTCTGAATCCTTGGCTAGGTGAAAAGTCCTTAAAAAATTCATAAAACTAGCCGTTATAGGCCAAACCCTTAAAAAACCCCTAGGCCTTCATTCTATTTCTCCATTACCTTTATTGGCCACTTAAGTCCCTTCATTTCACATGTGCATTTTAAAATCCTTCAGTCACAAAATCTCTGATTCTCAACAGTTAACACCTTAACACTTAGCGATTTGGCGAGCAGTTACTGTTTCGGTTGGCGGTCTCAGTTTAGCGGCCAAGTGAAGATTATAGATCTGATGGTTGTCACATGATCTCATGGCCTTGACAAATTCCATGAGATCTTGTGACAATTGTCAATCTTCCTACCTAAAAAGTTCATTTGTCAATGGGTCCTGCCATCTAGTCCGAGCTATGCATTTGTGATTGGTCAGGGTTGGTGATGTGGTGCAATGTCAGTGCGGGCCCGGCGGGTTGTCAGTCAATATTGATCTAATGAATGGTGCATGATCTGAAGGATATTTTCTAACACGTGAGATCATGCAATATCCATTGATCTTACTTTATCTCTGGGCTATGTCAGGTGGGTCCTCAGTTTTTGACGTGCTCGTTCTTCATTGGTTGGCCAGGAGACAACTAGGATGTGTCAATGGGACCGTATCAGAGGGTCTACAGGGCTATTGGAAAGGAAAAGATCTATGGTGGTTATATGATCTCATAGAATCTTCTGACCCTATGAGATCATGTGACAACCGTTCGATGAGAATCTTTGGGTCGTGGGTCCAATGCGCTACCTGGCGTTGATGTGCTCGCATGTGATTGGTTGTTGCGTGATGATGGGGACTTGACAATGGATATGATGTGTCAGTGGGGTCCTAGTGGAAGGAAGATCAGCGACCGTCATTATTTCACAAGGGATCTATCAGAGTTATAAGGTCATGCGACAGCCGTTCAATGGTGTTCTCAGGGTCGTGGGTCTATGTTTGTCAGACATGCTGATTTGCTCACGTTTCATTAGTTGTTGACTTCCACGCTGGCTTTGACCTATCAGAGGGGGAAGTTTAAGCTATTTTAGGGTTCATCATAGTCATTCATGTACTAGGAAGGGTTTCTCATCGACAGTTACATTTTAAAATTTTCCGCTAGCTATTATATTTCAAAATTCAAATGTCTCTGCAAGGGTTTTGCATTCTTTCTACCATGCACGACGTCAAGTAGCTCAGGAATTGATTTCTCAGGATGGTGGTGGTTGTGAAGAAGATGGAGATGACTGTTGGCTGGTGTTGTAGGGTCCTTTGTCACGATGGGAGGTGCTAGAGAGTTTGGTGCCATCATTCAAACAATACCGCTCCCAAGGAAATATAATCAGATTTGGAGCCTTCATGGCTTAGTGGAGTTGCAAGTGGGTTGGTAGGTCAAGGTTGTTGTGTCTAAAGGTGTTGTTAGTTTAGAAGGATCAACATGCAAAGAAAGATATCATTTGATCACTGACATTCTCAGAAATTTTCATAATAGGTGATCAGTACCCTAGGGTTTGATATCATTGTTTAATTTTGTAACCCTAGTTAGGTCTTGAATCTTTCCTATGTGCAAGAGGGGATGTATATATTGTATTTTTAGAGCTTTTGAGGGAGAGGTTGGAACTATAAAAAGAAAGAATCCTTTCTTAGAAGGCTATCTGTGGTATTCCTTCTACCCTCTAGTCTTCTAATATTGTAATCTCCCATTGATTATTCAAATATTGCAGAGGCATTATGTGACATCTTCTTTGTCCCCATGTTTTCCTTGTCTGAATTATCTCTCATCAAATATGATATGCTGGCTTTGATTAGAGAAATCTTAGAGTTCGAGAACCCTTCTTTCTTTCATCTTATATGTGCATTATTGTGTTTGATATGATTTGAATGAGTTTGTGGGTATACTTCAACCCCCTATCATCCTGCCTCATCCCTATGCCCTTCTACTGAAGAGAACATTTGCATGCAGGTCATAGTTTGTGTCTTATGCTCAGGCCCCTCCATGAAATACTTATGCAAGCCTATTTAGAAGGATTGTGTTCTACTAGACCTGAGGTCTTTCATGCTAATTTGGTCAGTATATTGTGTTCATTTCAATTTGGTGTATCACCTAGTAGGTAGTTTTCTTTCAAGCATTTTTACTTTCAAGCACTCCTTCTATCTCTTTTCCCCTCAAGTTTTACTTTCATGTCTAGAAGCAAATTAAGGTGATTATCCAAAAGGAACCCACCTAGAACCTAGAGGTCTCATCTCAGTTAGCATAGGTCCCACACCTGGAGATTATTCTCATGTTATATTAGGTTATCAATACCAAGAGAGCTTGAAACAAGGGTGCAAACTTAGTGTATAACAGTTTGTGAATTGGAAGCCCAACTTTTTTCTTCTCTCAAACCCCACTATCCAAATGAAAGTGATGATGGGGTTTCAGTGGGATTAAGAACCCCATAGTAAGTAATTTTGATTGAAAGTACTTACTATGGGTTTATTTAACCTTTTTATTATTAATAAATTACTTTCAATCGAAAGTTGAAAATTTTGATACTTTTGATCGAAAGTTCTCATATTTTGATCAAAAGCCTAGAGGAGTTTCTATCAAAAATCCCCAATGTGATTTTCACCTTTTTCACTTTTTGCAGTAATTCCTTCCTCCAAAAAAGTGTAACCCACTATAGTGGGCTCACCCACTATAGTGGGTTCACCCACTATTGTGGATTCACCCAGTTGTAGGTGCTATTAAGAGTGTTGATGGTACAATTGAAGAAGAGGATGTGGTAAGTAAAATGTTGAGGAATTTGCTACCCACTTATGCCATTAGAGTTTCTACTATTATTCATAGGTTGAGAACAATAGATAGTGTCTGTATTGATGGTCTAATTGGTATGTTAGAATAATTAGACCCTAATATTACTAAGAGGGAGGTGAATTAGTAATCAACTAAGAAACACAAATATGACCTGATAAAACCTATTCTTCAAAACTTCACCAAATACATGCAGTAAATAACTTTTACTTTTGATAAACATACATAAAAAATTAAGCATCCACACAAATTCAACACATGAGACTAGATATTTTATTGTGCAAACTCAAAGTGGTAAAAACCATAGTTAGGATGGCATGCACTAAGAAAAATGTACTCTTTTGGAGCATGCCCGATTAAGAGTTTAGCCTTGTTAAAAGGTTACAATGATGTCTGGTTAAGAAAAGACCATATTAAGAGCCACCCATTTAAGGGATTTATCTCTAACCCTATTAGGAGTAGCCTTGTTAGAGGACTTCATACACTAGCTAAAGTGCCACCTTATTAAAGGATTTTACAAAATTATCTATTAGGATCTACCCGGTTAACAGATTTAACCCGCTGTAAATTTTAAGGTGCAAAAAGAATAATGATATGAGAAAATAGAACTTCTCCTCTACTAGTACAAAATTAGTTCAATCTCAATGTCTTCTTCACATGGAGAACAACCAAACACTATAATCAAACTCATATATTCATGATCTACCTCTTACTTACACTTCTCTTAATACATCAAAAGATATAAATATGTTTTTCAATAACTAGGTCGGCTAAGACCCAAATTACATTTGAATTACATCATTAAAATTAATTTCCGCTCAATGCTTCAACCCTCAAACATGTTACCAATAAATAATTATAGTTTCAAGTTCATGTCGGCCTCCAGATCTATTGTACCAACGATTTCACAGGGAAAAGTTAAACATATTACACTTCCGTTTGTTCATGCACCTCTTCATGAATTATTGGTCAAATTGATTGATAAGAATCATACCTAACATTCCATATCATCTTAGAAACATCATCACATATTCTCTAATACTTATCCATCTTCATAAATTGATCTTACATCAGCAGTTAAGGATCTAACCGATTATTTTGCATTGTTCTTTCCTTCATCATTGTATTGAACTTTACAATCCTAGTACTTTGTCCACCGATCATCAATCTTGATGCAATTGCAAAAATAGTCTAATAATATCATTAAAATCACACAACTCATATTGCAACACTTGATTCCATTCCTATGGGACACACTGATCAAATCTTTCTTCTCTGCTTCTTCCCTGCTAAACTGATTTCCTATCTTCATGTCACTGACTATAACTTGCATACAACTCTGCATATACATGTGCAAACATAGATATAGCATTTTACACAATTCTAGAATATACATGTGCCAAACCGCACACCATAATTCACAACATAACTCTCAATTCATCTTCTCCATCATAACCGAGTAGATCCTAATAGATCATCAAGACATCAATCATGCTTACTCATCTCATTTGCATTAGTTATTCCAACAATCTCCCTGTTTGTAATTGATGTAAACACACTAAGAAATACCAAAAATGTTCTTGAATCACAACACTTTGTCTTCATCTTTATCAGATGGAAACACACCAACTGGCAACATACCTAGCTTCTCATCTTCTCTTTCCCTGTTTATCTTATCTTCATAGTTTATCTCTCCTTTTGCTACTTTACTATTATCCCCCTTACTTGGTCATCATCCTCTTAATTCTTCTCCCCATTTGAAAAAAATACCAAAGGCACCATAATGCTCATGACTTCATCTATCTGACTCCTCCCCCTAAGGAGAAGTTCAACTTTACATCAATCCACTAAGACAAAAATAGTAATACCCATATGATTGATGCAACATTTACATCTTAATTATGCTTAGGTAGGAGCATGACCCCAAACGTACCTCTAAGATACTCAAAATTATCTTTAGAAAGTGCTTTGGTAAAGATATCTGTAATTTTCTCTTTAGTTGGAATGTATTCCAACTTCACCACTTTCTCTTGCACCTGTTCCCTCAAGAAATGATAGTTAATAGAAATGTTCTTAGTCTTCGAGTTCATAACTGTGCTCTTGGAAATGTTTATAGCACAAGTATTATCACAATAAATTTTCATCAGTTCTTTTACCTTCTCTTTAATCCCTTCTAGGATTTTCTTCATCCAAGATACCTGTGTGCAATTGATAGATGCAACCACATATTCTGCTTCATCTATAGATTGAGATATGCAATTCTATTTCTTGCTTGTCCAAGACACAATCCTACTACCTGGAAATAATGCACCATCACTTGTGCTCTTTCGGTCATCTACATTACCTACCCAATTAGCATCAATAAGAATACTGAGCAAAAAATCACCTTCATGAGCATACCATAATCCATAATCCATAGTTCCTTTTAGATATCTAAATGTTTGATTTGTTTCAACCATATGTGAATCCTTTGGGTTTGATTGAAACCTTGCAACTATGTGAACTACTTGTGCAATATTTGGTCTTCTTTGTACAATATAGTGTAGCTTCTTGATCATGGATCTCTGTAAAGTGGCATCAACAAACTCAAATTCATCATCCTTGGATATTTTACAACCTATAATCATAAGGGTACCAACCAGTTTAGAATCTTCCATGCCAAAAGTCTTCAACACCTCCTTCACATATTTATATTTACACATGTATATATCATTGTCTAACTATGATATCTACAATCCTATGAAGAATTTGATTCCTCCCATCATTGACATTTCAAATCCTTTCTTCATCTCATCAAGAAAATACATACTCTCTCATCATCACCACCAAAAATTATGCCATCAACAAAGACTTCAATAATTAATGCATTTTCACCTTCATCCTTTAAGTAAACATTACTATCATGTGAATTCCTATTGAAAAAAATCCTAATAAGATAAGAATTGCACAATCTTTCTTACCATGCTCTAGGGGCTTGCTTTAGACCATACAGTTATTTTTTTAGTTTACATACCACATAGTAGTATCCTTGGTCAATGCAAATCCATTTTTTTTCTCAATGTAGACCTCTTCCCCTAGAATTCCATTCAAAAATATTGATTTCACATCCATTTAATAGACTTTGAAATTATTGAATGTAACATAACAAATTAGTATCTTGACACCTTCCAATCTTGCTATAGGATAAAATGTCTCACCCTAATACAAACCTTCTTCTTGTACATAAACTTTACACACACATCTTGGTTTGTTTCTATTCATGAAAACCCATTTTGTACCTATCACATTTTTGTCTCCAGGCCTTGGCACAAGAGTCCAAGTTTCATTCTTCTCAATCTAATCCAATTATTCATGCATTTCTCTCACCCAATCATCATCTTTAACTATTTCCTTTACTATTTTGGGCTCAAATTGTGATATCAGACATGTGCTTTCTCTAAGCTTACTTCTTGTTGACACACTTGCACTCTTATCACCAATTATTTGATCAGAAGAATGATTCATTTTCACATATATTGGGATTTCTGGTTCAGACATAGGAACTTCTTTTTCTTTCATTTGCACTACTTCTTTCTCATTATTCTGCTCTACTAGTCTAGGCTCTTCCAGTTCAATAAACTTTATTCCCCGATCATCATTTGTATCCTTCTTGCTTGTTTCCTTAGATTTCTCAAGAAATTTATCAATCTTCACATTAACACTTTCAATCATTTTATTTGTCCTTTTTTTGAAAAAAATTGTAAGCCTTGCTCTTAGTTGAATAACAAATTTGATCACTTTTGGAATCAAACTTTCCAAAAAATTATCTTTTTATATAATATTTACTTCCAAAATTTTTGAAATACTTTACACTAGGACAATGACCATACTATAATTTATAGGGTGTTTTTCCTATTTCATTCTTCACTTGTACCCAGTTCAAAGTATAAACAACAATATAGATTGCTTCTCTCCAGTAGATCTTGAGTACATTTCCCTATATATCAACATAGTCCTTGTAGCACAACACCATTTTGTTGAGGATTTCTTGGAGTAGACATCTATCTTTTTATACCATTATCTTCACAATACTTCATAAATTAATCCGATGTGAACTCACCTCCTCTACCCAATCTTAAGCACTTTAGACTTTTTCCTGATTCCTTCTCTACCAGTGCTCTGAAAGCCTTAAAATTACTAAATGCATCATATTTCTCCATAATAAATGTAACCCACATCATTCTTGAAAAATCATCAATAAATAGAATAAAGTATCTATCACCATTATATAACTATTTTGTCCTATAGGACCACACAAATCAGTATGCACTGAATCAAGCATATTCTCTCATAAATAAGATTTTCTTTTGAAAGATGTACTAGTTAGCTTACCAAGTTGAGACTCTTTGCACATCATCTTATCTAGTTTCACAAGTTGTGGAAATCCTCTTATTATATTAGTCTTTCTTACCTTTACCAAGCTATCAAAGTTTGTATGGAAGAGTCTTCTATGCCATAACCAGCTATCTTCAATCCTAGCAACCAAACACTATTAGTTGTATTGTTCAGATGAAATAAGTTACCTCTAGTTTGTCTTCCTGTAGAAATCTCATCACCATAAATTCTAATGATCATGCACATTCCTCCTTTAAACTCAAGTCAGTATCCTTTGTCATTAAGTTGACCACACTCAACAAGTTATGTGTTAGTCCTTCAACATAATAGACATCATCTATAATTCTTTTTGCATTGAGGGAGGTAGTAACTTTACCTTTCATTAAGCAAGATGAAAGGTAATCATCAATATCACTACAAAATATGTTCATCAAATATTACTGCCATTTGCTACCATGTAATCATATCATTGGCAATTATGAAAAAGGATCACTAACTATCATTAACTATCACTAATTGTCAAGTATGAACATCAAGCATGAAATAGGATCACTGACTATCATTGGATATGAAGTATGAACATCAATAAATATACACAAGCCTAGTTAGTGTTGTGGCATGAAGGACAAACCAAGGGTAGAAGCAACATTTCATGCTCTCCTAACACTTTTTGGACCTTCAAATTGATATAATATGTCTTGTATGGATTTAATTTCTTTAAAATAGAAGGTTAGCACTTATTTCTAAGTGTGATCCTCTATTTTTCCTCCAATAAAATAATTAATTTAATCTCCTATGCCCTATCTTACCATTTTTGGCCTTTAAATCCTCTCCCAACCTTGAAATAAGTTTTACTTGAAAATCCTACACCTACTAACTTTTTTGGACCCACAATCCAAAGTTGATCCCTGATTCATGGGTATTGGACATCGATGGCACACTATACCGAGGAGAGGGTTCTAATTGAATTTTATATCCTAGAATTGACAAATTGGCCCAAGGCCCTATGTTGGTGTGTTTGCAAAAAAATTAGTCTCATTTAGTCGACCTACGTTTTAAACCCTAATATGATGGATTGAGTATAAAACCCCCCATCTCTCTTGATTTTGGAATTCATTATTAGGTGCAAGCATTCACTATTAATTTTTAAGAATTCATGATCAATCAAGAAATCACAATTCAAGATCTCTTCTATAATTAAGCATCCAAGTCTTCAATTCTTCAAAGAAATCCTGGTCTTGTTCATCAAGCATTGTGGAAAAATATAATATCCATCATCCAAGGTATTTATTTCATGATTTCCTTTTGGATCAAGCTATTGCATGAACACACTTGATCACATCCAATGTAGCATTGCATCGCCAAGGTATACAGTGATTTAAAATTTAGACCTACCTTCTATTTCATCTTTCCTTATGTAATTTTCTTTTCATTTTCAAGGTTGATTCCTAAACATGGGTTTGGCTAAGGAAAACCCCTTTAGCCAACTTTATTTCTCATTTTTATGTGTGAAATATCTTATAGAGTCATCGCACAAGATCCAAGAAAACTGGGACTAGATGGAGCGGACCTAGAAAATTCAGTTAGAAACACTAGGTATATAATGCCATTGCCATTTTATACCTAGGAATGGGGCACTTTGCTACCCTATATCCAAGTATAGGTCACTTTCCTACCCTATATCTGCAAGATCTATTACAAATATGGCTACAAGTTAGGTTATAGTCTTCACATCCCAAATGTACAGTTATAGGTCTTTTTGAGATTATGATAGTCGAGAATTCAGATATGAAAACTCACTTCTACTATTTCATTTCCAGGTGCATTCAATTTCCTTCTTATTCTATTTTACGTCTACTTTTTAGTTAGACTATATTAGATCTATCCTTATTTCATTTCTTGTATATCAATATCATCCCTTTCCTTCTCAATCCAACTAAGAAATTTTAAAAAAAAAAACCCCTTAAGGAATAGATAATGCATTGGCATACTTCAAATGGTGTTAATCATGTTTGTCTTGAGGTAGTTTTTAATTCCAATGTGCCATATCAATTGGGTAAATTATCCCTTTTATGTGATCCCCTTTTCATATTGTACATTTTGGTGAACTCACCTCATAACATTTCCAATTTTGATTTGGTGTCTAGATTTGATTTGTACATGCATTACATTGTTGCATTTATTTTTATCAAATTTAGATCCATTTCATTCTTTCATTTCCTTTACATAAGCATGTCTCAAAACAATAAAAAATAATAATAAAAATTTGATTTCACGCATTAGTTGGTAATTATTTCAATTCACATAGATACTCTCATTTCTTATTTATGCACTTTCATTAGAAAGATATACATATAGTCTCATACATTTTTCACAAGTCATCATGGATATTTTCTATCGGTTAATTTTATTTTTCTCTCTTAAGGACCCTCCTTCTCATGAGGACATATTGAGGAAAGATAATAATCATTTTCTTAATGATCTCCATATTTGGGATAAGCCATTACAAAATGATTTTAATTATTCTCTTGATATGAATCTCCCCATGAGGGTACCTTGGTGAGGAACAATGATGTTATGGTAGAGGAAACTAATATTATTGTTTATCTCCTTAAGGAAACTTTACCTTCTATTCATCTCAATAATTTTCCCTCTACCAATGAAGACTTAATGGGTGATGGTCCTTATCCTATGATGTACCCACTTTATGAGGATATTTTGGAGCAAGAGGGGGATAATATAGATACCTTACTTAATATAACCTTATCTTCATTTGACATCCCTTTTAGAGATTCATACTAACCCTAAATCCTTTAGCAATTATATATATTTTTAATCTAGAGGGGGTGAGTTTGGTTAATTTCATAATAAGATTGAAAGATGTATATTTCTTCATGAAATGAGGCAAGAATTGCCAACTTTGGCCAACATTAGGGATTGTGGTGACAAAAATTGTGGAAAGAGGAAAAGTTAAACATGTTACCAAATGGTTTCTTTATGATGGAATGTAAATCAAATAGTTATGAAAGGAGAATACTGAATGGTGGCTCATATATAGGAGGTTACAATTTATTTATGAAAGATTAGGGACCAAAATTGAACTCCCTAAAAGAAGAAATTAAAAATAAATCATATTATGGCTAAGTCATGTAACCAAGTCCTACAAAATACATGAATATGGAGACTTTTAAAGATATTGGGGAACATCTTTAGATTCTTAATTGAAAAAGAGTGTACATTGGTTGGATATTTTAGAAAGTATGCTAGATTGTATATCAACTTAAATATCTTACCTCTACTCCCATTCTAGAAATCAAAATGATAATAGAGAAGGTTATTTGGAGGAAATAAATTGAAGTAGAAGAAATGGTCAAGTTTTCAGTAAATGCAAAAATGAGGAAAATTCATAGTCTCTTATTAGATATTAGTAGCCAAGGAAGGGGATGATTTAGTGGATGGTAAATATAATGAGAAAGAGGAAACCCTATAGGATAGGGAGGAGGGGATGTACGATATGTAGGAAAGCCAATTTCCTCAATTATAAATGAATTAACTAGAGGCGGATTTAGACAAGGAGGAAGAAGGGAGACAACAAGTGAAGGGGAATGTGGTCAATGTTACTAAATAAAGAGGAGTGAATATGTCAAGAATGAAGAGAAGGACCCCATGGTGTGTTAAAGATATATAAGAAGTTTCCATATTAAGGAAAAAGCTTCCTCACTTCTAGAAAAGTTGAATGATTAAAAAATAAAGGCTCAGATGATGTAATATGGTATCAAAGTTTTGAGAAGGTCAAAACACATGGGGAGGAGAATAAGGAAATCAAACCACCAATTATGGAAAAAGGTGATGATAAACACGACTTAATATATGAAGATGATTGCATCTTTGAAGTGGAAGAAGAAGATATATAGGAAAGTAAAAACTTTAGGAAAATTTTGTCAAAGATCAATAAGCTAAATTATGAGAAAAATGATACAGAGGTTAAAAATCCAATAAATTTATTTAAGCTACATCAATTAGGAAGTCCTAAGGGTAAAATGAAATTGAGATTAGGGAAGGGAATTATTCTTATTGAGTCCCCACGAAGGCCTAATTGTGGAATGTTAAGAGCATTAATACCTCTTTAAAATGCTTAATCAAATGAAAATTTGATAAAGTAAAACCACACACATTCTTACTATAGGGTGGTCCCACAATAGTGTGTCCCACATTTTTAGACATACTAATTTTTGTTGAAATGACACATTTTTAATAAAATATAATGATTTAAGCCTTAAGAGGTTCCATTTGAAGGAATTAATTACAGATGGTTAGCTAAAAGCCTCTTAGATTAAAAAAACATTGATATAACATCTATACTTCTCATTCATACCTACAATGGAGTCTCCTTTGCACCTATCAAAATGCTGACAAAAAATCACTTCGACTTTATGTTTGGGTAGATCAAATGAATCCATTTGAAAAACCTATCTATTTAGTATGATGCTATTCAGAACAAGCTTTCTAATGAATATAATTTTAATACATATTAAGTTCATTATCACTTTTAAATATTACTTTAAGTAAACATAGGTTGTTTTGTCATTCAACAACCTGTTTCTTCAATACTTTGGGAAAAATAGTAAATTACAAAAAAGAAATTATGAAAAATATGTAGGAAAAGAGTATTTGTGTTACCTTTCTATAAAAAAAGAAAAGAAAAGTATAGTTATTGTCACTTTAGAAATTAATAAACTATGAAATATTAACCCAACATGAATGAAACCAATTGCATGCTTTAGATATTGAAGTTACAGATATAACCTCTAAAGAATTACATCATTATCATATTTTAAAAAAAGTTATGTTGATCCAATTGGTAGTAACTTGTTAAAAGCATAGTTTTTCACACAAACCACTTTTCAAAGGAGAAGGAAAAATGAATTTAAATAAATTTTAATATTTTGAAAATAAATATATTTAGAAACTAGAAATAAAATTCTAAAAGACTCTAGTTTACATCATCAAAATATTCCTAATAGTTTTGCGGCAACAGGTATTTGAAAGTGAAGTTTTTTCTCAAAATGTTGATCTCTGTGTCAAAGTTGGCCAAAAAGTGGGACACACTATTGTGGGACCACCCTATAGGAAACCAATGTTCACAAAGAAGGTTCTAAGAGTTTAATTCTAAAATTTCATTAATGGGAAGGTATTTTTATGGAAGTGCTTGTGGCTTTAGGGGTTAGGTACAATATGGAACCTTGGTATATTACACATGGAGGGAGTAGTGGAGAATCATAACTAGAAAGTGGATAAAATAAAATGTCTATGCTTAAATTTACTATTTTTCCATGGTCCAATGTTTATGGACTCATTGCATCAACAAGGGAAAAGGATGTTTGGTCTTAAACCTCAAATATTTCATAAAATTTTGATAATTATTGAGTGGTATTAGGTTGTTATTTCAATGCCCCTTTAGCAAATTACAAAAAGAAGGGGAAGTTTAATAATTTCTTTAGTTCAAAGTTATTTAAAAAATCTTATCTCTAGTAACAATTGACAAGAGGTGAGCACTAAAAATGGTAATTTCACTTGGACAAATAAAATATGTGGCTTAAAAAGAATACCTACAAAGCTAGAATGGTTTATGTTTGTAGGGTATTGGCTCAAATTCCTAGTCACCTATGAAATTTTCATCCTCCCACTAAATAGTTCAGATCACTCTCCATTGGTCTCTCAATTCTATAGAGATTGCACACTTGCTAGATGCCTCTTTAAATTTTAAAAAATGTAGATTAGAGATAAAGAGTTGAATAGATAAGTTGCAAAATGGTGGATATTTGCATCCAACATTGGTGGTTATCGATTATAAATGAACTACACAAAAATATATAGTGCATGAAAACTTAGTTGAAAGTGTGGAACAAAACCTACTTTAAGGATATCTTTGATTAGAATGATAGAATAAAGTTGTAACTTGTTGAACTAAATAAAAAGGTGATTTAGGAGGGGGTGAATGTAGCCACATATGAGTAGGAAAAGTTTCTTATGGAAGAATATATGGGAATACTAGCTTGAGAAGAATTTTTTAGAAAAACAAATATCAAGAATGTTGACTGGAGGATGTAGATATGAATACAAAATTTATCAAAACTCAACCAAACTAAAATGTAGTAGAAAATATATTTTTGAAATAAAAATAAGGTGCATGGAAACCTTTTGCTAGAAATAACAACATAAATAGAAACTAGAGTTGGTGAACTACTTTCAGGAACTTTTGAATGCTAGAAATTATACTTCTAAGAGGGTAAGGGAAGAAATTTTAAGCAATATCCTTTAGATAGTTTTGTAGGAAGAGAATGATAGCTTCTATATCCCAAACATGGCAGAGGAGGACCTGAAAAAATATTAGGTCTAGTTGGGTTCCTAATTTTTTTTTTCCATTAATTTTGGGATACCATTTGACATCATTTTGTAAGAGACAAAATAATATAGGAGGAAATAAATAATATTTATTGATATAAGCAATACATTATTGGCTACAATTCCAATGATGAATTTGATGGAAACCATTAACTACTTTCACCCAATATCATCATGTAATACTACAAATAAAATCATGTGACCAAAGTGATAGAAAATATAATAAGTGTGGTACTCCCAAACATTATCTCAAAATAATAGAGTGGGTTTTTCCTAAGTAGATCACTTGTTCAATGGGTTATTGTTGCAAATGAGGTAATACACACAATTAGAACAACTAATGTAGAGAGCATTATTAGGAAATTAGATATAAGGAAAGCCTATGACTAATTGAATGGAAGGTTTCTGTTATAATTGATGAAGAATTTTGGATTTTAAGTATCAAACCAATTGTATTTGAGAGTTGTGTATTATTTTCAAACTTCATGAAGTTTTGACAAGGCAACCTTATGTCTCATTTCCTTTTCATTATCATGGGAAAAACATTAAAAGTAGAAGTATATCATTCAAGAAAAGAGGATGGATGATTGGAAAGTGATTAAAAGATTACCTTATGACTGGAGGTTGTAACATAATAGAAATCAGATCTGTAAGATCACAGGAATAAACTTCACTCTAATACCATCTAACGTAGGCCAAGATTGGTGAGATCCCCAAAAGAGATGTTTGATCTTGTAGTACGAGTAAACACAATGGAAAAAAAAGATACGATAAGAACACCAAGATTTCTTGTTCTTGATTAATCAAAATTTCTTCATACATGTCGGGTTGTAAGGCCAACCCGATTACAACCACATCCAAATAAACTCAAACTAGATATTCTTAAACACTCAAGTTATCAAATCTTATCAAGTTCTTTCCCTAGCTACTTATAGCTATCCAGGGCTACTTAGACCTAACCCAATTACAACTGCAACCCTTACATTTATACAATCCATGCCAATAGGTCATCCTAACAAACAATTACATATCCCAAGACAAATGTAACAGACCAAGTCAGCCTAGATCCCAAATAAATACAAATTTTTTAATTAATGCATCAGGCACGATCCAACCACCATGTCGAACACACATATAAGAACATCAAACAATGCACTATGAGAAACTACAACACATGAATCTTCACCACAATCCAAATCTTACCCTTTTGACCGTTTTAACAAGTACCAAAAATAGGACTAGCCCCAAATGGAACACACTGACCGCACAATAATATCATAAGTATGTGTGGTCCAAGATATAGATCCACACAAGTCCCAATAACCATAATCCACAGTCACACATGCTAAAACCCAATGATCACCAACCACAATCCTCAACAATCAACTAGTGAACACCAATGGACCGGTGTCATGAAGAACAATTATAAATCACAAGAGAAACAATAGGATCTTGAACAAACCATGACACCTTAAGAAGTGAAATCACAAACATAGCTTTCATGAACGCAAAGTAAAAAACTCTTTTCATCACTAGAGCCCAAGATCCATACAACTCTACCAAACATAGGATCTCAGAAAACGGTCTCAAGCAAGAAACTGCATCACAAATTTAATCATAGAATTCACCATAACTTGAGCGCGGTAACTCCAAACGAGTTGGGATCATAGGAAGTGCCTCCAATTGATCCCATGAACCACATATCACAACCACGACCACTAAAGATCCAAAGAACTTAACCACAACAATAATTACCTAACTAGTGACTAGGAAAAGAAAAATAAACACAAAACTGGTAACAAAGGTCCACCAGTAAACAAAATTCTTTTGGATGATGCAAGATTTCTCAGGACCCACGATGCTCATGGATCAAATAGAAAACTCAATGGGATATTTTTATTTTGACCTAGTCAAAGAAAGAAACCAAGGGTAGAAAAGGTGGAAAATAAAGTATTTTAACCAATTAAACCCTATTTTAACACCGCTTTTACCATTTGATGCTGAAAATACATGTGAAAAAATCTTAAATGCTTTTGAAAGAAACTTTTATATAAGCTTCCTAATAATACCTAAGACTGACTAGAAAATTAATTTTTCCATTAGATTAGAAAAATATGTAACACTTCTATTTCAAATTTGATCTTTTTTTTTTTTATAAAAGTGACTAAATTCACTAATTTTTTTAATCAAATCATAAAGTAAAATTACATATAAATATTCCTGATACATGATGCAGGAAGATATGAATCCCAACCAAGAGAAGAGATGACCCAAGTGATAAACAAAGTCACCCACTAGCCCAAGTGATAAACAATGCCCAAGATATATAAAATAGAAAAAGACAAAACTAGTACATATCATCCAATGAAATAATCTAGATAGCAGAAATACAAAAGTGTGAATGGAATGCTAAGCATAAAATTTTTGCAAATTCTAGCCAGTTGCTAGAACAAAATTCAGGAGGAATGGGATATTTCCCATAAGAGTTGACCTCATCATCTTCGGGATCATGCATCACCATCCGGACCATAGGAGGAGGAGTATCCATCTAACATGTAGCCAAATAAAAAAGGAAATGAAAGCTAACGAAGATATCCAAGGTCACTGAAACATCTTAGGAGGCACACATATCAATTTAGAAAGTGTTAAATAATATATTATTCATAAAATATTTCTTGTCAATCAATTTATTATATATAAATAGAACAAATACCACTCAAAAATATTCTCCATCTTTTGCATAATTTTTTAAAAGTAAATATACATATCTGTAAATAATATTGAAAATTAATAAAACTATATTCATTCTAGAACAAACTCCATAGAATTGATAGATAAAGTAGAACTTAAAACATAAAGTTTTCTTAATGGCAGGAGTACCAAAAATATAAAACATCCTAATTAATCGAAATGCCTATTTATCATTTAACAATGTAAAACATTAAGTTGTCCATATATATTTGAGTTGAGGTTTTTCTAAGGCACATATTATAATTTAGTAAGGATCTTGATTAGAATTAATTATTTTATGTTTCTATTACTTATAGTTAAAAGTGAGACTATTAAATAAGCAACCAAATCCTAACAATTAATAAGTCGAGAATAGTAAGATTTTGAGTTAACTAAATAATCACATCTTTCAATTTCTTAGAGTCAAAGTGACACCATTAAATAAGAAACCAATTCCTAACAACTAATAAATTGAGAATTTGTGAATATGTTACATTCATACAATCAAGCTTATAATTTATGAACCACTCCACCATTCATATCCACAAAGAACATTTTGATTTGTTGATATGTTTTGGGGGAAAATCGAAGCCATTTTAACATTTTAGGAATGAAGGGCCAACATATATAGTATTAATCTTTGTCAAAATCAAGCTTTATAATAAAAGCATCTTGAGCATATTGTTGAGCCTATTTCATCATTTTTCTTGAGCAAGCATTAAGTTTTCTAAGATAGATCGTCCTTCCAAAAGCTAATCTAATTGAGATGAACAATTATTTGAATAATGCACCAAATTCTTCCTACAAAAGCTTTAACTAAAATTATATATGAATTATTGGAGAAGATGATCAATCTTCATCTATTATCTTCATGTTTATATTTTAATATAAACTTATTTAAATCAAATCAAATCAAATCAAACCTGTATTGTTAGGGAATCGAACAAAACAAGCTAATATCTTGAGTGCATTTTGCCATTTCTCAAGTAAGCATCTTAGATAAATTTTCCTCCCTAAAAGCTAATCTCTTGAAAATGAACAATTATTTAAATGATGTGCTTAATTCTTCTAGTCAAAGTTTTAACTAGGGGAGAGGGACTAGTAGTTGTGAGGGATAACTTCGTTAACATATAGTTGTTACATGGAGTATTGTAAGACCTTCATTTTTTATAGAAGTGTAAAATGGACACTTAACTACCTACAACTAAGGTTTGAAGGTGTGACTCATCACACAACTCGTTAAAATAGAAGCCTAGTGAAACATGTCCAAAAAATAACTTTTAAAGATATGACCAAAACTTAATCTAAAAATCTCTAGTAGTTGAATTTAAAAATATCATTTATTATTCTTAGAATATTGTATTTCTAGATAAAATATAACATATATGCAACTTAAATGGACCAAATACCTATTAGTAATCATAAATATTTGTTATATCTAACATTTATATCCAACATAAAAGGACCAATATTTCAACACACACAAAAAAAATATTTTGTTGTTATAAAAATAACATATTATTATATAAAATACAACTTATATCTAACACAAAGGGACCAATAGTTGAATACTAAAACCTTTTGACAATCTCACACATTTCATGGGAAAATACAAGGCATTTATTGTATTCGCCATTTATATTTGTGATAAGACAAATTGTTAGTATGAAATACTCTAATGCATAAACATTGCTACTCCAATAGTTGTACACATAAGAATAGTATTTGTACACTAAGAAAACAATACTTATTTAAGTGAGCTTATTATTTTTTAAGTGACACACATATAATAGATAACTATGATATTTTATTTGAGACAAAAGTTTATTTATTTCACTTGTTAATGAATTTATTTATGTGTTTTCACTATAACATTTATAGGTTCTCATGTGTTCAAATATTAGTCCATTTTATCATTTAGAATTTTTTTGATTTACATGTGAATTATTTAATTACAATATATAATAAGAATGTATGGTAAGATAGACAAGACCCGTGATCAACTATTGAGCCCCGCACATCTTCATTATTCACAAGTGGGTGGGTGAATTATTGAAGACGCCGATTGACCTAATATCAAAGGTACCAAGTTCTTAATTGAATTTGCTTAAAAGGTACGTTTTGTAATATTCGCCTAGCACGTTTCCCTAATGAAGTAGGGCGTTCAAAGAGCCGTGTTATTTAATATGCTTAAATATAAGCCTGGAACTCAAATGAGTGGGAAAACCAAACAAAGTCAGGATATTTTTTCTGCTGTTAATATGGAAATTCCACCGCTTTCTTGGTATTCTGTTCTCTTCACCGCTGCTTCAACGGTATTTTTCTTCTTTATATGGAGAAGACAGAGGACAGGGTTTCCTCTGCCTCCTGGACCTCCTACTTGGCCTGTTGTGGGAAACCTCTTTCAGCTGGGGAAAAGGCCACATGAGTCTCTCTATGCCCTCTCCCTCAAATACGGCCCATTGATGACTCTCCGTCTGGGCATGAAAACAACAGTGGTCATTTCCTCCCCTGCCATGGCCAAGGAGATTCTCAAAACGCACGACGACATCTTCGCAGGGCGGACGGTGTTAGAAATGGCCAAGTCTCTTTCCCATCATAAGTCCTCTCTAATATGGGGCGAATACGGAGCTCACTGGCGCAACCTCCGACGCATTTCAACTCTTGAGCTTTTCAGCCCAAAAAGAATGGAAGCACTGCAACACCTCAGAAGACATCAAGTATTTCGCACCATTCGACTCATTTTCGAGGACAAAGGAAAGCCTGTGGATATCGCGCATACGGTGTTCTGTACGTCTCTGAATTTGTTGGGCAACATGATCTTCAGCACAAACGTCTACGATCCCCATAATCCGGCTTCTGCGGGGTTCAAAAATTTCTTCTGGGAGATGCCGAAGCTCGGCGGAACGGCCGACTTATTTCCGTTTCTCCGGTTCCTCGATCTGCAGGGCTTGGGTCGTCAAATGACCAAACATTTGAAAGGTGTGTATGATTTTGTGGATTTGTTCATACAGAAAAGACTCGCCTCTTCTAGCGAAAGCCTTGAGCGGAATGTCTCCAAGAAGGATTTTCTGGATGTTCTGCTCGACTGCAGAAGCGAAGACTTGACTCTCCTTGATATTCGAGCCTTGATAACTGTAAGGAATTAAATGACCCCAAAAAGATCTTAAAATTATGGTATTTTAGCCAGAATGTCTTACTGTGGCAACTCTTTTGCAGGACTTGTTTGCTGCAGGTACCGAAACGACGGCTACTACAATAGAATGGGCCATGGCAGAATTCATGCACAATCCGCAGAAATTAATTCGAGCCCGACAAGAATTGGATGAAGTAGTCGGTAGCAACAGAAAAGTGGAAGAATCAGACTTAGATCGTCTACCTTATCTCCATGCAGCCGTGAAGGAAATATTCCGATTGCATCCGACGGGTCCTCTGCTGCTCCCCCACAAAGCTGAGAGCTCCTGCGTGATCGATGGATTTGTGATACCGAAAGACAGTCAGGTAATCGTGAACACGTGGGCCATTGGGATTGACCCTGAGATTTGGAGCAGGCCTTCAGAATTTCTGCCGGAGAGATTTTTGGAGGGCGACAATAGCAAGATTGATTACAGGGGACAGAACTTTGAGCTGATACCATTCGGAGCAGGGAGGAGAATTTGCCCGGGTCTTCCACTAGGAAGTCGTATGGTTCATTTTGTTTTGTCTTCTTTACTTCATTCGTTTGAGTGGGTACTTCCAGACGGGATGAATTGCGCGCAGATGGACATGGCGGACGAGTTTGGAATTACTTTAAAGAAGGCGGTAGAGTTAAAGGCAATCCCTGTAACCCGTCTGCCACATCATCTATACTAGCTCTCGGCTATAAGCATAAACTTGATCAATAATGTAGGTCTTCAATACCGTATCAATTTAATCAACTTTTCTGGTGTTTGTTAAATGGTACAGAAATTGTATTTTTGAAAGAAATGTTACAAAGCACAAATTCAGTAAAGGATGAATATGTACATCTCCTATTTGAACCATATTTGGTCCCATCTGAATCATATTGGGTCCTTGTACTCCCATATCCTCCATATAGAATACATTTGATATTATTGCTTCTGAGTTTTAAATGGTAATGAAGTACAAATCAAAGAAAATTATTTTATTGTATAAGATTATATGTCTTTTCTAATTAAAAAAAAGTTAATTCATACAGTTTCACTCTACAATATTTTTCAGTAAAATTTTAAAAGTTGTTATTTAAGATCACATTTTAATTTAATAGTACTAATTATTTGTAGTCAAGAATAAACATAAATCAACAAATAAGATGGTGTATATTCATTAATTTCATTACCAATATGATAAGGAGAAATGCTCTTCCAACTACCTATCTTTAGTTCTTTAAATTATTTATTGAGAACCTTAAAGAAGACAATCTGTTTAATATGATTGATGATAAATCAAAACAACTATTATGACAAGTTTTAATGTTAACTTTCGAGCATATAGATAATGATTATAATTTTATAGATTTTTTATAACAAACCAAAATCTATCATATGTTTTGACAAGTTTTAATACTAGCTTCCAAGCATATAGATTATGATAATCATTTTGTACCCTTTTATAATAAGGCAAAATCAGTCATATATTTCTATATTTTCTTAAACCCCTTCACACAAGCAAAGACCTTGTGTGAAAATGTTTTATTACCTAAATCTTCAAAATCAATATCACATACCACTAACTTATCGATGAAAGTGGGTACTTTTTAATCATATTTCATCTACAAATTTTAATTATAAAAATAGAAAAACTTTTACCCATTAAAATATACTTTACAAAGTTCTAGATTATTAAGTTAAGACTTTATTGTTATTCAATTTCTTACCAACTTGAATGTTTAACAATCATTCTTCAATCTATAATTTAATTTTACAACCTAAAATCAAACCTCCATATTTCACAAAAAAAATTCGCTTGAGCTTTAACTTAATGTCTTCTTTGAAAACCTTAAACATTTATAAAGATAATACATTAATTTTCTATGTACATTTTTTAAAGAAAAAATGTTAATGTTGCTTATGCTTTCCATTCCTTCTATTTGTGGCCTATTGTGGACCTCAATGATACAAAGAGAGTCATTATATATCAAGTAAATAATTATAATTCCTAATGGTTTCCCTTCACTTTCTTCATAGATGTGAAAAGTGAAGACATCTAAGAGGACACTTGCAAATTATAGAAGCTACAACAAGCTAATTATTTAGGGAACTTATGAGGACTCCCATGACCCACAACATTTATATTCTTAACTATAATTAGAGTGAGAATGCAAAAAACTTAAATATTATTGCCATTGTTTAAGAAACTCACTATTGACCACACCTTCCAATTATAATTTTATCATATAGGCCTCCTAAGATTCAACATAAACATGTAACAATATATAGTCAAAGTCCATATGATTTTGAAGGTGTTAATGTTTAACAATACAATGTAATGCCCAATGTGCTAGGTGTACAAAAAGTTTTTTCAATCATTTATCCATCTCGTGAAAAATATTTGAAACTATATATTAATTTTTATTTCAAAGACCCTTTTCTTTGTACCTATTGCATGAATAATCCTTCATTATTGGCATTTCAATCCTCTCTCTCTCTCTCTCTCTCTCTCTCTCTTGCTATAATTTTGAATAAGAGATATGAGTGGCATTTTTATTTGATAAGAGAATACATCTTCAATTAGTTAATCATAGGAAATTTGTCTCTTAAATTCTTGGTGGAAAAATTAAATATTTATCCTTGGTTTTGATAAATATTGAATTTTATTTAGACAAACTTTAGTTTGGATGCTATTGATCATCCATACGACCTTGTCAAATTAGGGAGGGTAATAATACTTCCTTCATTTACTCTTTGGTATAATTTAATAACCTTTCTTTGTTTTATTGATATTCCATTTAGATAATTTGGGACCTAAGTGGTCCATAGTTTTTTAATTTATATGACTTTGGGTAGCTTGAGAACTAAGAACGAATTAATTTCCCAATTTTTTCTTGACTTTCAATAGATTTGTAGTACTTAAAAAAAACAAAAAACTATATCTATTATAATCCCTTGTCCCCTAGCTTGGTGCAACTGATATTCTCTCTACATTTGTAGCATCCTAAGTAAAAAGTTAGTAGAGGAAGTTTCCCAAAATACAACATGATTATTAGAAGTGAGATTTTTATTTTAAATTATGTCTTTCCCATTTCATCTATCATCCTTTATGGTCCTCCCTTTGTAGATAATATTTTTTGCACTTTGATACTCATTTTTATAGATAAAATAATATAAATTATTTCTAATTATGGAAAGACAAAAATCTAAAAGAATAAAAATATTTTATATTAGAATCATAAAACTTCCACTCGATAACTTATCCAATCATGGAAGAGCCAAATAAAAAAAGTGAGTTCAATTTTGAGGAAACCTAGGATCTAAAGAGATAAATTAAAAGAATGAGGTAGATCCACAAAGTTAGCCATTGATTCATTAGAGAAGAAAAGTACATATATATGTGAGGGAGAAACTAAGTCCAACCACAAAAGGAGGAAAGAACTGGAGTGGTGGAAAAATCGCCCAAGATACTAGGATGATGTGTCAAAATAAAATTGACACATCTCTAGTAGACTCCTAAAAGATGGCAACTTGTATAGACAAGTGTCAAATGAACATAGATGACTAAGTAGGCTTAATAAGCCTATGCAAAGTTAAATTAAATAATTACACTAACAACCCCCCTTAAGAACAACTTAGGAGGAAAAGAAAGAAAATGAGTCGCGACTACTAGCCTGGTGAGGTACCCATGTACAATGAAATCTCTCATAAAAGGAGAAAGATAGAAAACCCAGTGGGAAAAAGCTATCCTCCAAAAAAGAGATAACAAGTGAAGAAGCTTATAAGGCCTCCCCAAAGTTAAGCCGCCTTGATTAGGGAAGAACCATGGATTAAAACACCATGTGACTAGGGGCTAGGTTCCAAAAAAAGGTTCCCCCTAAACACGACATCACCCCCTAGTTTCTTATGTAATAAAAAATTGAAACCATGAAGAAACCTAGGATCTAAAGAGATAAATTAGAATGACAAGATATAACCACAAAGTTTCTCATTGATTCATTAGAGAAGAAAATTACATACATATATGTGATGGTGCAACCAATTCCAACAATGAAAGTGGGAAAGAAACGGAGTGGTGGAAAAACCACCCAAAAGACTAGGGTGATGTGTTGAAATAAAATTGACACATTTCTAGTATACTTGATGCATCTCTAGTGGACTCCTAAAAGATGATGACTTGAAGTGTAGAAAAGTGTCAAATGAACACAGATGACCAAGTCTAGGCTTAATAAGCGTAAGTGAAATTAAATTAAATAATTACACTAAATTTGTTTTATAGTTTTTTTTTAATTTTTTAATCAATTATCATAAAGATATTTGATTTTTATTAAGTTATGTGGGGAAGGGCCCCGACCCATTATACATTAACTCATTGTGATACATTATGTGAATGATATAAGAATCAATGATTTTTTGAATTTTATAATATAAATTTGTACATTCCTTAGTATAGTGGTCATGATACTAATGATACATGTAGAAATTAAGATTTATAAAGTCATGAATATGGTTCTTCTTGCATTTAGGTCAAGTAATAAATTTAGCACAAAGAAGGGTAAGAAAAATGATTTCTTGATTAAAGCTAGACATGGAGGAAATATTAGATAATAGGATGGGATGAGGACAAAGGAAGAGGTTTGAGACCGAATACTTCCATAGGCTTATCATGAGTCTTAATTCTTTGTTGCATAAACCTAAAACCATGTTGAAGATTATTAGTTTGAATTGTTAAGAGAGTCAGGTTGAACAAATGACACACTATGCCCTTTAAAGGGTCCCATGTTAGAATTAGGAACTTTGTACTTGCCCATAAAAGATAGTGTAAAACCTAATGATCCCCGATCATCTTCTAAAGGAGAACTTCCAAGAAAAGAAGTATCTGTAGGAGGAGGAGATTTTTTTTTTTGAAATAGTGTAGGAATGGAAGGAGAGTTAGATTCAGTTTGTAAGAAATTTTGTATCTTATCATCAACAACAAGGGTATACATGTTGTTATGAATGAACTTCACTTTACAATAAAATATCAAAGGAATAGTGTGCATTGCATCTAACCATGGTATTCCTAAGATAAGGTTATAATTAAAAGCACTGAGCATGACATGAATAGGTGTGGGTAAAATAATAGGACCTACTTTAGCATGTAAAGTGATAATACCCATGGTTTTTTAGTAACATTATCAAAGCCACGGATAGGAATAGAATCAAGTTTAATGAAAGAAACTTTAACATCTATATTGTGTAACAACTCATTAATACAAACATTAAGACTAGATACATTATAATTTAAAGTTCTTCAAGTAATATTATCATTAATAAGGATAGATACAATAAGAGAATCACGTTGATCTTGTATTTCCTTAGGAGGAAACTCATCTTGACAAAACCCTATTTGAGATTTGTTATTGGTCACATTCATGCATTCTAATATGGAAGTTATATTGTCTTGCCTAGGAGGTGTGATAGTTACATTTCTCAAGGCTTGTTGTAACACTTCATAATAGGTAGGGGAAGTTTGAAGAATCTCCCATAGAGATATCTTGGCAAGAGTAACATGAAGTTTTTCTACTAAATCATACTCATTTCTATGATTCTAAGGGAGATGGGGTGGAGGGGGGAGAATTGGTTGAGAAGTGAGAAGAGGAGGGTGAGTGACTAAACTTGTAGGTTTCCTATTATCTATTGTGTCATAAGTGTGAGAAACCACTTGATAGTTAGGTTGTTGAGAACCTTTCAACACAATGACTAGTTTATCTTGAGGTGTAGGGTTATGACAAAGATGGACAACAACCTTAAGATTTTTAGTACCCAAAACATTGAAAAAATTGAATTGAGCAAGCTCTTGATTGTTTACGGGTTTATCACTAGAAGGGAAAGAACCAAGGAAAGTGGTAATGATTTTATCATCCTTTTCCTAGGTGTCCTCATGAGTATGAAAATATTTAGAATTGGGATCATGAAGTTTCATCAATGATTCATTAATTATATTTGCACTTGTAGTGAAAAATATTTTCTTTGGAGCCCAACAAACTTTCTATGCTTGGGTTGGATCTTCATATCCTATCTTATCATGTTCTCTTGGTCTTCAAGTCATTTTTCAATTCTTGATTTCTAGTGAAGGGCCCAAGTTTTCCTCTTTGGTATATTGAGCTAAGTTCCATGTGGTCTTTACTAAAAGACTACCATTTTTTATTCCTTAGGTATAAATCCTCCCATTCCCAATCCTTTTTGGATTCTTTGCCAATTTCTTGCCTCTTATCCTCTATCTTCAACCTCATTTTCTAACTCCATTTGCAAAGCTAGCAAGAGGCGTGAAACCTTGCCAAAAGCATTTCTAATCCATTTTAACTTTTTTTTGTAGATATCATATTTTATTATAATTATTTATTACAATTAACATAATATCCACTCTGCAACTTCCCGCCCAGGTACCCATTATTATAAAAATTCTTTCAACCCAGGTACCGCTTTGCAACTTCCCGCCCAAGCTGTATTTTCAAACTGCAGGCTCCCATACTTGCATGCCTTGGGGGAGAATCTTCTCCCCTAGCAGGGCCCCCTTCTGGACCCCATGCTGGTCCCATGATTACCTCTATCATGGACTCATCGAAAGAGTCAATAGAGAGAATCCTTAAGGCATCCTCTTATGTCGATGCCCCTTCACCCCTCCCAAAATCCAACTAGAAAGGTATTCTTGTTGGTGAAGCCCAGAAATCTCTGGATGCTCTCCTAGTGGATTTCATTCAGACTGAGGAAGGTGCCAGACTTTTGCTCCCGGATTCTGTGGTGAATAGGACTATGGTGGATTTTCAATTGGCACTGGTGGGTCGATTCTTCAAGTTTCGAACTACCATTGAAATGGTCAAGAAATGGGTGTCTACCCAACAGAAGATTAAGGGATTTGTGCTTATCTCTGCTATGTCAGGTGGGTTGTTCCTGTTCAAGTTCACTACTTTGGAGGACCTGGCCTTTGTATTGTCGAGGTCGTGGGTCTATGGAAAACACTTCCTTGCCCTAGAAAAATAGAAACCTAGGTTCAACCCGGTGACTGAGCTACCCATAATCCCAATTTGAGTTCAGTTCCCTGGTCTTCCACTTGAATATTGGGATGAACAAGTGTTCAGATGGATAGGAGACTCCTTTGGCATGTTTATCATGGAAGACCAAGTAACCCGCTCTAAATCCAAGCTGGTGTTCGCTAGCTTCTACATGAATGTCACCTTGAATAAAACCCTCCCCAACTTTGTTATTTTGAAATCCAAACTGGGAAGATGGACTTAAGTGCTGGTGTATGAAAATGCCACTCTCTACTTCCAGAAATGTGATACTAGAGGTCATCCTAGTGATACTTGCAAAGCCTCCCCGCTGGGAACCAAAAAAGAGAATAAGGATAAGGGAACCACTGAGGAACCACCCTTGACAAAAGGAGAGGAGAAGGAGAAGACTAGCCAACCCTCGGTAGCTGAAGTGCTAGAAAACCCAGAGTGGGAAAACCCAGAGATGGAAGAAGGAAAGATAGTCTCCCCCCCAGAGAACAAAGTGGTACACCCTAAACTCGTAGCTCCAAATCCTCGACCAATGGAGGAGCCATTAGAGAACCCCCCAGTGGCCACCCCGAAGATGAGTGAGATTAGCCATACTATGGTGGACCAGCCTGCCATTGTGGTTTCTCTTGAGCTAAAATCCCCTAAATCTGATACAAAACCTCCTTCACAATTGGAGAAAAAGAACTACCCTCCCTCTCCCAACTCTCTAGGTGCAAATTGCTATGTGGAGGAAGATGACAGGGAATGGAAAACATAAAAAAAGAAAACCAAGCCCAAGAAGGCTGATGTAAGGATGGAGACACCTAGAGGAAGGCCATCAGATCATGCCAGGAGATCAAGAGGGACTACAATGGATGTTGCAGCAGGTAGGCAGCAAACCTTGGAAACAAGCTTTAGAAATAAGAAATGATTTTCCTTTCTTGGAATGTTAGGGGTCTTAACAACTCCCTCAAACAAAGTGTTGTTAAACATTACATTTTTTTATCATAAGCTAGATATTCTTGTCATCCAAGAAGTTAAGATGTCTTTCAATAATTTTTCTGCCCTGGCTTCCAATCTCTGGCCGAGGGCTGAGTTTCTCTACTCTGAAGCTTCTAGGGCTTCTAGGGGCATTGCTATGCTATGGAACCCCAATATTGTCACTGGGAAACTACTCACCTCCTCCTTGAACATCCTTGTTGTTACTTTCAGGAAAAAAAGGCTTGAGTGGCACCTGTTTAATATATATGCCCCTAATACTTAGTTTGGCAAGGCTTCCCTTTGGAGTGATTTGTCCCTTTGGATAGAATAGAACAATTTTGCTAATTACTTGATGGTTGGTGACTTTAACACCCCTCTTTACCCCTTGAAAAAGTCCGGTGGTTTAATGGACTACTCTGATAGTATGGGAGACCTGGTAGATTTCATCTCCTACACCGGCCTTTTAGACATTGTTCTGAAGGGAAACCCCTTCACCTAGACCAACAATAGGAAAGGCTCCCATCTTATCCAGGTGTGGCTTGACTGTGTCCTTTCCACCTCTTCATGGGATCTCTTCTTGACCTCCACGTTGTCCTCCCTCCCTAAAACTACTTCTGATCATAACCCCCTCCTTCTTTGTTGGCAAGAATTTGCTATGATTGGCCTGGCCCCCTTTAGTTTCAAAATTATGTGGTTCTCTCATCCCTCTTTTAGAGACCAAGTGAAACCTTGGTGGGCCACTAACATCAAAGGCACTATCATGTTTAAGATTGCTCAGAAACTGGAAATCATCATAAGAGAGGTCAAGGGCTGGAGTAAACATAACTTTGGTGATTTCCATAAAAAGAAAAAGGATCTTACTAAGACCTTAGAGTCCCTCCAAGAATAGTTGGCTACTAGAAATCCCCCACCCAAGATACAGATGCAAGAAGAAACGGCTAGACACAAATGGTGGGAAACTAAAAAAATAGAGGAAATCTACTGGAAGCAACGATCTAGAATATAGTGGCTCAGTGAAGGGAATCAAAACACAAACTTCTTCCACAGGTCTACCAGCAACCACAAAAGAAGAAACACCATCAACACAATTAGGGATGAGGGAGGGAATGAAGTTACTGAGAAGGGAAAAATCAATTAGGTTGCGGCAAACTATTTTAAGCGATTGTATTCGAATGATGGACAAATGTGTCCGGTCAACACCCAAAATGAACTTCTAGATCACATCCAAAGTTCTATTACTCACATTGGTAATGATCAGCTCATGAAATTTGTGTTCAATGAGGAGGTCAAGATGGTGGTCTTTGCTAAGGGTGCCTACAAAGCCCCACGAACTGATGGCTTCCCCCTGGCTCTCTTTTAGGAATACTGGGATATTATGGGACTTGATGTTACCCGTGCTGCCAGAGACTTCTTCAGAGTAGGGTGACTATTAAGGAAGCATAAAAAAACCTATATTATTCTGGTCCCTAAGAATGACAACCCCACCCCTATGCTAGATTTCAAGCCCATCAGCCTTTGCAATATGTTCTACAAGATCCTCACTCAGATATTGGTCAATAGAATAAAGCTCCTCTTGGATAAGATAATCAACACTACTCAGAAAGGTTTTGTTCTAGGAAGGAAGATATGCGGCCATCTCCACTCATGAAATCATCCACTCCATGGATAGGAGCAATGTTCTAGGTATGGCCTTCAAACTTGATATCTCTAAAGCCTATGATAAATTTAATTGGTCATTCTTGCTTAAAATCTTTACTAGGATGGGGTTTAATGAGAAGATTATTCACGTTATACAAGAATGTACTCAAATGGTTAGCTTCTTTGTTCTAGTCAATGGCACCCCTGGTAGTTTCTTTCAACCTGAAAAGGGGCTCAGGCAGGGTGATCCTCTCTACCCCTACCTATTTATTATGTTGGCTGAAGTCCTCAGCATGAATCTGACTATGCTATCCTCCATGGGTAGAATAATAGGTGTCAAACCTACTTCCACTCTGCAACAGGTTGTGTTGGAGAAATTTTTGGATGACACTTTCCTTTTTGGGTATTCTTTAGTGATTGAGGCCAGACATTGGAAGAAAATTATGGAAAATTATGCCTGGACTTTCGGAGAGTGTATTAATTATCAGAAAAGAAGAATGTTCTTCTTCAATACTCCCACTAAGACACAAAACAAAGTTCTTCAAATTTTGGGATGTTAGTTGGCTTCACTCCCCTCTACCTACTTAGGCCTCCCCCTCATAGTTAAATAGGTGTCCAATGATTTCTGGAACTCCATCTTGGAAAGAACCCAAAGAAAACTTGCTAGATGGAGAGGGAAGATTCTAAGAAATGCTAGTAAACTTTAACTGGTCACTTCTACTCTCCGGGGGATCGTGATCTACTTCCTATCTCTCTTCAAGATCAAAAGCAACATGGCAGACAGATTAGAAAAAATATAGAGAAATTTTTTGTGGGATGGCTCTAAAGAGAAAAAGAGGATGTCCCTGGTCAATTGAGATAGAATTTGTCTTCCAAAATGTCTAGGTGGTTTGGGCCTGAGGAGAATTGGCTTGATGAATAGATCCCTCACCACGAAAGTGGCCTGGAAGCTCATAGAAAGGAAAGCGGACTAGTGTAAGATAATGGAAGCTAAGTGTTGGTTGTGGATTATTCCCTTTGATCTTCAACTTGCAGATTTACACTTTGATGGATAATTCAAATAAAACTCCTGACTCTATCACCACTCCAAAGTCCACAAGGAAGAGGGCCAACTGACAAGGATCGAAGGATCCTTCTACACTTTGAGCTTCGGTGCTCAGGAGGATGTACCCTTGACTCACTTCTCTAAAGGAGTCTAAAACAATATTCCACTATATCTCATATAGAATTGTTAAAGGTTTATCAAATGATGTTTGTGTTTGTGGTTGTTAACCATGCATACCTCAAGAGGAAGGACTAGTGCCTTATCCCAGGGCTCAGAATCACCTAACTATATACCTCAAATAAAACACAATGGAAACCAAAGTAAGTGCTTTGCCTATTACCCCTTTCCCTCAAGCACAAGGACATCAAATTCTATACCTAGCTGTAAACTCACTGAATTCACCTAAAAGGCTTTAATCCTAACTTTGTTAGAAACTCAGAGATGAATTCAAAATACTCTTTTTTTACCATACATTAACACACTTTGTGATATTAACATATATGAGCTCAGAGATAAGCAAGAAGACATACACAAGTGACAAGATTGGGATTCAAGAATGTTTTCATTAACAAATCCAAGATTAGCATACAATTAGAATGACACCAAGATGAGAAAAGTCACAAAACCAGCCCTCTGTCAGTATATACAGTCAAAAACCAGGGACCAAAAGCAACAAGATTTTGGAACCCTTACAAAATCCAGAATTCTCTAACTTAAACCCCCTAGTCATCTTGAAAATCTGCAACAAGCTACGGATGACTAGGGTTAGGGTTTCAACCACCCAACCTGCTGGAAATGGTCACAAAATTACTACAAACACACCTCAAGCCAAGAAAGTCCTTCACTAGGTACCAAATCAACTTCTGCAATTAAGCCACATAGTTGCTGGACCACACCGCAACACCAAACAAATCCAATCAGGCCGCTAAAACATTTAAAACCAGTCCTTCCTGTCATTGCAAACCCTTAGAAGATTTGAATTTGAATACCAATGGCCACTTTGCACTTCATGGGTTTTATGTTCTTCAACTGTTTTCCCCTAGTCGCACAATCGTGTAGTCATCAACTTCACTGCCACATGAATCCGGGCTTTAAATTATGCTTGGTCGCATGATCAAAAGGCACCAAACTAACCTTTGCGATCATGTGACTGCGGTCTCCTTAACCGTGCAATGTCATCACAAACCACCCAGAAAAGTCTTCAGCCACCTCAAAAAATCCCTTGGTGAACGAAAAATGGGCACGTCAGTAACATGGCACCATGGACCCACACAACTCCACAACCGCGATGACCAACAGCGGTCGCATGATCGCATAGCTGAAACCTGGGCTATGCAAACACATGACAAGCCATGAGATTGCCACCCTACCACCACAAACACTGACCCCACCTTCGAGCACATCCACATCGACCATTAGGAACACATCAACTAAGCACCACATGGCAAACGGTCCCATTGACAACAGGCAGCCTGGCAAAATGAAATAAAATCCAACTGATGGCGCATGATCTCAAAGGCTTGGAATATTCCTTGAGATCATACACTGATTGTTAGATTAAAAGATTTCAATGTGGGCACCTCTAACAAGCCAAGTCATCACCATGCAGATGAATGAAAACCCACCAACTCAGATCACCGTAACCGCCACCGAACTGCAACCAGCACCATTCTATTGATGGGCCCCAGGGACACGTGGCAAGCGGTCCCATGATCACATAGCCAAAAAATGGGCTATGTGATCATTTGATAGCCAATCACAGGCTGCCACATCACCACCTACTGCAAATGGGTCCACCGGGCAGTCTCCTCATAAACTAGAATCAACGGTTGTCGCTATACCGCAATGTTAAAAAATGAGCACCTCCGCTCAGCGGTATAACGGCAACCACCAAATTTGTCCACACTTTAACCTCCTCAGAAGACTGTGGACCCACTGATGCTATCCAACCTGTCAATCCACCAACCAATCAAAAGATGCCAACTCGCTCCATGCTGACAACAGACCCACTGACAAAAGCCAAGTCATCAGCGACTACGCGACTATGGGAAACCAACCGCCCGCTAAGTCGCTAGATGTTAAGGGCTAACCGCCAGGCATGAAATGATCACGTGACTACACAGTTGCTAGATCATGAGATGTCAGCCGCCTAACCGCCAAAATTAGGAGACCAAAGATAACTGCTAGTCGCTAGGCCACTGAATGAAGAACCAACCGCCAGACAACCGAACAATGCAAAAAGCTGGGACCACATGGACAGGTGGTAGGCGGTCGCATGATCGTATGTCAAAAAAGTCTGACATGCGGCCATGTGACAGCCAATTAGGAAGAGCTTTTGAAGGCCTGGGCCCACCTGTCATCGCACTTGCACACTTAAGGAAAGCCGACAGATAGGGAACAAGGAGGTTGAAAACACATAAAGTTTTTGACGCCAAAGGATAAGCGCACAAAAGCAGGAAGCACAGGGTCAAAAACAACGAAGGTCAAAAACACACAGACTAAAAACATCATGGACTTTTGAAAACACTGTGGGTTTTTGACACTGTGGCAAATTTTAAAGATTGCTTCCCGCGAACCTTGAAACTCGAATAACTTTCTGGGCTTTACGAATTTGGAGATGTAGTTTGAACCAGAGCTTGGTGACAACATAGGATAGGGCACAAACCAAGAAACATTTGTAGGGAGGAGGCCATTTTCATAAGATTTTTGCTATGACAAAAAGTTGGCCTAACACTAAGTACCTTCAAGGGCACCCCTACAGGATGATGTTTCAAGATAATGACCTACCCAATGGCTCCAAACTTTGGGTGAACATCTGAAAATGTAAAACCTTGCTCTCTAAAGGTGCTTTCCGATAGCTTGGAGATGGGAGATCCATTAGATTCTTGAATGACTATTGGATTCCAAACTGCCCTAACCTTATTAGTAGATTCAACCCCCTCATGAACTACCTCACGCCTATCCTTGGCAATAGAACTTTCAACTACATCGTTGGAGGGAAGTGGAAAGATATATCTAATTTAGTCAGAGATAGACCAGAGCTAAAGCACTTGGCCAATGAGCTCATGGAAATTTTGAGAAATGTCAGAATCCCAAGAATTGGTGGCCAAGATTCCTTCATTTGGGCCCCCATCCAGTGGGTATCTTCTTGGTCAAGACTGCTTACAACCTTCTTCTAAAGGATGAGAATAATCTGGAGGATTGGATGAAGGTGTGGATTCCTCTGCTTACACTGAAAATCAACTTCTTCTGGTGGACCCTTATGCACAGTAAAGTACTAACTTAGTACAACCTCATAAAAAGAGGCTTCTCCATGGCGAGCAGGTGTGTCCTATGCAAAATGGAGGATGAAATGTTGAATCACCTATTCATTCACTGTGATTACGCTGCTAACATTTGTTAGGAAGTTATTGGAAAATTAGGAATCTCGTGGGCTTTGGGTAATGATGTCCACCAGCTCACTATCTGGAGATCTCCCTCCAATCATCCCCTTCTCCAGCTCCTATGGCACATTCTACCTCCGCACATCTGCTGGACTATTTGGAAAGAAAGGAATAATAGGATATTCAGGGAGTCTAGCTCCCCACCTGAGGCTTGCCTCTATCTCAGAACCAAGCTCCTATGTGAGAATTTCAACACGGCTAAGTGGAAACTCCCATCGACACCCCCCTCTTCTTGGGAAATTAAAATGGCTGATAATTGGAACCTGCTGACGGGCTTCTCCAAGTTTGACGACTCCAAGTAGGTGGCTAGGAAAGCTACCCGATGGGTTACCTTGCACAGAGGCTGGACCAAATTAAATTTTGATGGGGTGGCTAATAATCTTGCCTAGGGTGGGGGAGGGGTGCTAAGAGACCACAATGGCACTTGCTTCTTGGCTTATGCAGGGCTGCTTAATAATTGCATTGTCAATCAAGCCAAGGGCATGGCTCTTTTATGGGGGATTAAATTTTTTGTTAAAATGAACATTAGACTCCTAGAAATTGAGGGGGATTCCAAAGTGGTGGGGGAGGCTATCAAAGGAAGAGCTAATGCGGGGTGGCGTGTTAACACCATTACCTTGGAAATTCATGAGCTTCTCAACAATCTCTAATGCATGACTATTTCCTACATTTATAGAGAGGGAAATGCGGTAGTGGATTCAATGGCTATTATTGGTCTTAAGAAAACTAGGCTAAGTAATTGGGAGGAGATTAGCGAGCTACCTAGGGAGACTCAGCAACTGATCAGGCAAGAGGAAAATGATACCACTAATATTTAAAATGTGCCAAGTTGTCAACTTTACTAAAGGCCCTACCTTGATTATGTGTCGGCATAAGTTGATGATTTTTGTGATTATGAATAAGTATGCCCAAAACCCCAGAAAGGATCATAATTTCCTTTCGTGCGAATACGTGCAGAAAGATAGTTGTCTGCATTAGCAAGTTTTTTTGGTTAACAAGGACACTAAGTACAGCTATGGCATAACTGCTAATTATTGCACGTAGAGATCTAAAGGATATCGTCGTACGGAGCCCAGCTACCCAAAAACCACCCAAGGCTAACCCTTTGAGTATCTTTTCCTTTTTAAATGGCTAACTAAAAACAACTGATTTTATGCTTAGATTCACAAAGCTGGGCCCTGCAATTCTCAGGAAAATGTGGCACAGGATAAGGAGATTATCGGCATGGGAGGCAATACCTTACGCATTGAACCTGATAAGATTGATGAGGTGTTCACCTCTGACCCTCTGGTGACCCACTACTGTAAAGAAAGTGGTATCTAGGGTTTCACGGAGCATATGAAGGGGGGACATGATGAGCAATTATCCAAGCAGTTCATCTCATCCTAGAACAATAGGAAAGTTTATGTTGGAGGTATTCACTTCCAAATTAATGAGGAAGTTATTGCTAAGGCGATGAGGCTCTCCTTGGAGGAAGAAAATATATAAAACGCAGCAGGATGCCGGACCCTACCAACCTCAACCAATTCTTCAGGGTGGGGGAGAAACCTATGAAGAAGTCTGGAGGTTTTAATTGCGAGGAGCTCCCAGAGTTTTGGCCCAAGCTGTGCCTCATTGTGATGAAGTATTTCATCCTAGAAGGTAAATTTATAGTATTTTACTACTACCATTTACTTTTTCTCAATCATATCAGAAATAGGGATCTTATATCCATTCCCTTTTATCTCCTTCATTCTATTGAAAGAAATATTCTAGATATTAGGGAAAACCTTGAAAAACTGATCCCTATTCTCCACCAGGGCCTCTTGCTTTGTCTTTATAACTTCCATAAGACTATTTTCCCTCTGCCCCAACCTTCCCCTATTATCCAAGAGGTCACCCAGGAGGATTCTCTGTCGAAAGCTGACAATTCCACTCAATCCACCTCCCAATCTATTCAAGAGATCTTGGAAATGGATCTTGTCCCAAAAGAAGGTAAAAGCCACAAGAGATGTGTGAAAAACCTGTTTAAAAGGATGGAGGAGCATGAGGAATCCCATGTCTCTAATTCCTTAGAAGCGAAAGATTTGAAGGAGATGGACAGTACCCCGGAGACCGAAAGGAAGCCCAAAAAATGGAGGATTTTGGATAGCTAGGTCAAGTTAGAGGTGGATTTGGGGGGATCTATTCACCGTTCTAATAGAATTGCTAAGGAGAAATGCAAAACTAGAATTAGGGAAATGACCTCGAAGGAGAAATCCCTTTCAGAAAATGATTCCCATACCACTGAATCAATTCAAGGCTCTTATGATGATCACTCAAGCTTGCACAAGACTGGCACCACTCCCCCCCTAAACCCCTAGCAAACCATGGAGATTCCATGAAGCATTACCCCACCCTCAACCTCCCCCCATGATCATCAGACCAAGTCCCCCACTACTAAGCACAACTTTGTGTCTCTTGACGGTAATGACAGGTTTAAGGGCTCCCTTAAACTGAAGTTCTCAGAACTGGACAATGAGATATTAGGCATCAAATAGGACATGCAGGACATCAAAAAATGCATCATGGATACTAACAAGTTTTCCCTCAAGGTCATGCATGTGTCGGCTGTGACCCTCTGCACTATGTAGGAAAAGTTGGTTGGTGGCAAACTGGAGGCGAATGAAAACAACAAATACCTCTTCCTATTCCTGCAGGAAGAGTGGACTACGACCCTGATGTCCAAACATCTGGGTAGGAGATCTTAGCTGCTACTACTTTCATGAGGTTTTTATTTTTGATTGGGCATGTTGGCCCTAGTTTTTCTATGTTGCTTTCTTGTTTTAAGAGTAATTTGTCTAGTTCTTGGTTTAGCCCTGCATGGCACGATACTGTTAATATGATTGCTACTATTTTCTTAAGATAGTTTGGTTTGATTTTTTTGAAAAGAATTGGTTTGTTTATTTTTTATAGAGGTAGACTAGACTTTGGTTTTTCTGTTGATAATCTGCTGATGAAATTCTCTACACTAGTGCCATTAATATTCTGTTAATGTGCTTCTAGTCCCTCTATACCTCGGGCCAACACCCTCTTGCTGCTTTTATCTATCAAAAACATATTTTATTTTATTCTTATAATAATAATTAAAGTAAGGGAAAATGTTTATAAGAGGTTGTTACACTAACAAAACAAAATGCTATCTTTTTAATATTGAATAATTATAGATGTTTTATAATAAAAAAAACCCAAGGATCTAAAAGAAGTGTCCAACAACATGTACATTTAATCTTAACTCAATCTAAAGAGAGGATCACTATGTCAAATTATTTTCAATTTTATAAAATAATTGAGGTAGGATCTTAAAATAGAATTTATTTAATAAATATTTCAATTAATTTTAATACATAACTTAGGACCCTAAATCTCAAAGAGACATTTATTTGACTATATGTTTTTATTGTTCAATAAGAAAATCATTAGAAAACTTATCAATCTTTATTAAAGTTAGAAATAAGATTGAACTTTGAAAAATATTTTGATACTAAAGAGTGGAAGAATATTTTAGAAAACCCTATTTAAATTCAATGAACTATTAAAACTAAAGAGACTTAGATGAACATATTTAGGATTACCTATGTAAGAAGACAGGTTGTGAAATCTGGATAAGGAATAAGAGATTAAATGGATGTATATTTGAAGTTCTCCAAAATTAATTTGGAATTAATTTTGATACTAAAATGATCTAGATTAATTCTTCTAGAAAAGATTTGGTATTTCAAATCTTTAGGTTGTTTATGAATTTTTTTTTGTATATAACCAAATTATAAATAAAGGTTTCTTAGTAAATAATAGTTTTGGATTTATTGGATTTTTTATGGATCCAACCACAAATTAGATTTTATTTTAACTATCACATACACCTAATTCTCACTACTCTCTATCATTGATTCTATACATTGGATCAGTTTAGCTAATTTATCAAATGAACATTGCCACATTGATAGATTAATTAGTTAAATCAAATAATTGCATTGTATTATCATATTTTACCATCTAAATAATTAACATCATTTAGTTAATTAAATATTTCTTTATTAATGATCTTATCAATTAATTAATTCCATATTTATCTACTAACACTAATTCATAATTTACTATGAATATAAATTTCTAAATAAATTCATGCGTAAATGATTAATTAGATGTATAAATAATTATTTGATTATACTAAACAAAATAATTTTGAAATACCATGAAATTCCAAGAAGTTAACTTATGAATCACTCTATCACATCCTACATATTATAGTTATGTCGAAGGCATTTCATATATGAGATGTCCAACTTGATTTTTAAAATCTATGGCTCAAAGAGCACAATTAGGTATGCAAGATTATTCAAACCATTTTTTCCATTGATTTTGTTTTTTGTTTTTTTGGTCTTGCTCGTTGTTTTTCCGGTGAACTCTGCCTAGTCTTCTATTTTTCAGCTGAGCTCCACAACTAGCACATACATCATCTTTCCTTACAAATTCGTAGACACCATTCTTCACATCGTTATACAACTATAGAAGTATAAAATTATTTAATTTTATCACAATAAATTGAATGTGTTTTTTTACAAAATGTTTTATGATTAGTCCTCATTCGACATATAGTTTCTTTTTAAATTTCTTGCTAAAAGTATTTTAAGGGCGAGCCAAAAAAAATCACCTCAAGCAAATAACGTTGGGATTAAGTATAAAATATTTCTTGTAAGACATTCCTTTCATCCTGAAATTTAATTGTTATTTTATTTTTGCTACATTTCCACTAAATAAAGATAGTGCTTGGAAAGTATTTGAACATTTTACTTTTTTTCTAAAGATAATTCCTCTTAATATTGTAAATTAAAATTTAATTTAAAATTTAAAATTTTGATAATATGAAAATTTATTTGTTTAGTTATTTAAATTATTCAAAAATATATAATAACATTTATATAATTTTAGATTTATTTTTGTTTCAAATATAATATAATATAATATAATTTATTATAATATATAATGAATATAATAGTCATTGAAATTTTAAATCTATTATATTTCTAGTATTTATTAACCCTTAATGTTTAATAAATTTATATTAATCTTTTAAAAAAAGATCACAAAAGTATATTTACTATGAATTATAATTCATTAAAAATATAACATACACTATTAAATGTATATAAATTATATTGATATATTGACATGAGAACTAAAATAATACAATTCTTATTTGGTACAAAAAACTTCTTTTTACTTGGAAACTATTTATTTTGGATGACATTGGAATACTCTATATGTGCATATTTTATTCAACGATTGTAGGCTTCATACCACGCACCTTGATTGGGGGTTTATCTCACCAATTTAAAAATATTCATTTTAAAATTTTATTTTATAAATAATATATTTTGATAAAAAAAATATCTCTATTTTCATAAATAGATTAATAGAAAATATGAACTGAATTTTTATAAAATTTAAATTTATGAATATGATAATTCAAATTTAACTATGACATTTTAAGAATTCATATAGTCAAACAAAATATTTGTATATGTAAGATTATAAGGTGGAAGAAGACATTATCAAAATGAGATATGTTGATAAGACAAGTGAAAATCAACCAATACAACAATTTAGAATGCAAAGCTCACAAAGCAATAAAAAAAAATTACAACAAAGTGAGTGCAACATGGTGGAAAAATGATGCATAGACAAAGGGTGATCATTTCACGAATTTAAAAATATTTATTTTAAAATTTTGATTTATCAATAATATATTATCATTAAAATTATCTTTATTTGCATACATAGATTAATATGAGATTGTAACTAAATTTTTATAAAATTTAAAATAATGAATATAATAAATTCAAATTTAACTACGAGATTTTGAGGATTCATATAGTCAAAGAAAATATTTGTATGTTTCATACAAAACGGTGGAAGAAGACATTATCAAAATGAGATAAGTTGATAAGACAAGTGAAAATTAACCAATACAACAATTTAGGATGCAAAGCTCACATAAAGCAAAAAAAAAAATTATAGCAAAGTAAATGCAAAATGGTGAAAAAATGATGCTTGGAAAAGGTGTGATAATTTCACCAATCTAAAAATATTTATTTTAACATTTTATCAAAATGAGATAAGTTGATAAGACAAGTGAAAAGTAACCGATAAAATAATTTAGGATGCAAAGCTCACATAAAAGTACAAAAATAAATTACAATGAAGCAAATCCAAAATGGTGAAAAAATGATGCATGGACAAAGTGCGATAATTTCACCAAATTAAAAATATTTATTTTAAAATTTTATTTGATTAACAGTATAGTTTCCTAAAAATTGTCTTTATTTTCATATATAGATTAATATGAGATTGGAATTAAATTTTCATAAAATTTAAAACTATGAATATAATAAATTCAAATTTAACTATGACATATTGAGAATTTATAGAGTCAAACAAAATGTTTGATGTGTAAGGTGATAAAGTTGAAGAAGACATTAAAATGAGATATGTTGACAAGACAAGTGATAATCAACCAATACAACAATTTAGGATGAAAATCTCACAAGAAAGTACAAAAAACAATTACAAGTAAATGCAAAATGGTGAAAAAATTATGCATAGAGAAAGTGTGATAATTATGTCAACAAAGTTAGGAGCAAAAGGAAAGATGGATTTCTCTCTAGACACACATAAACTCCTAAAAAATGCAAATCTACAAGATTGAAAAAAAATAATCATAACCCTAAATATTAAACCATAATTGTAAATTATAAACCCCAATCGTAATCCTAATTATAAATACTAAGCTCTAATCCTAACCTTAATCATAAATATTAAACTAGGTAGTCCTAAATGCTAAACACTAATCCTAACCTTAATTATAAATTTACTAAACTAGTTAATCCTATATGCTAAACCCCAATCCTAACCTTAGACCCTAAAACCTAAGCCCTAACCCTAACCTTGAACACTAATCTAAATACTAAACCTCCATACATAAAATAAAAAATCTAAACCCAACCATAACTCTAACCCTAACTCTAACCATGATGTAAACCCTAGAAATAATTGTAACCCTAACCCTAATAGTTTTGAATAATAACCACAATGTAAACTCTATGCTCAACCTTAACCATAAAATTGATGTAAATTCTAACCCTAACCTTAAATGATAATCCTAAATCCTAATCATAATCATACCTAACTCTAAACCCTATAAATATAACCATAATATTGACCGTGAACCTTAACCATAACATAATGTAAATCCTAACCCTATCCATAATCCTAACCATGATGAAAATATTAACCATAAACATAATGTAAAACCAATAAAATAAAACTCTAACCTTAACCATAATACTAACCAAAATGTAAACCATAACCCTAAGCATAATCCCAACCATGATCCTAACCCTAAACTTAAACCCTATACCAAACATTAAACCCTAACCCTAACCATATTCCTTATCCTAAAGATCATAAGTGAAACCCTATAGACAACTAACCCTAAACATGGCATAAACCTAAATCCATATCTTAATCCTAATCTAGAACCTAATTAAAACCCTAACTTTAATCATAATACCAACCATGAGGTAAACCTTAACCCTAATAATAATTATAATTCTAAAATATAATCTTAATTAAAATCTTAATTCTAATACAAAATGTGTTCAGAGAAAACCTAACATATTTGGAACAGGCATAGACATTCAAACATTAGTTAAAAAGCTTATTCCTAGCATTTAGTAAATGAAATTTGCATAAGACACTTTAGATAGAGCTCAACGGGAGCACCCTGTCACCATTCGATTTGCTCTTGATTTAGGGATGTGGTTTTTCTCTCTATTCACTTGGAGCATATCCCTAATGATTATTAGGGAGGATTAGGATAGTTTAGGGACCATAAGAACCCTATATTGGCATAGAAACAGGTATAGAACACCCGTTCTATCCCTAACGCCTTAAGGAGCCTAAAGACTCAAGAATGCAAATTAAGCTACCAATGAGTAATCTATGATTGTTTTTAAACCAAATGATATGTGATATGATGAAGATCAATGCATAAACATGAAAGAAACTAATTCAATCCATTAGTTCTAAGCTATGATGTGAGTTAAAACTTGAAAATGAACTAGATTTAAGAACTATGCTAAGAGCTAGAAATAAAATTGCATTATAAGTTTTCTATGAAATGAAAAGGAAATTTATTGTTTTCTCTTGGAATACAAGGGTATTTATAGGGTTTTGGGAAGGGCTTGGGTTAGGAATGAGAGTTAGAGTTAGAGGTAAAGTCTGGGGTAGAGTTAGGGGTAAGGTTTGGGGTATGGTAAGGTTTGACCTTGGGTTAAGGTTTCTCACACATGTGTGAGCAACACTAGGGAAGTGTGCAAGGGTAACAAGAATGGAAGAAGAGACATGGGTCTCATTAATGTCTTGTAAGAAGCCTTAATGAGGATGTAAGAGGCTAATAATGAGTGTGTAAGACTCATTAAGGGAAGGGTTTGCCCAAAAGTCAAGGAGACTTGATTAGGCTAGGAAATGTAGGAAACACCTCCTAAATGGGTTTAGGAAAGGTTTAAGGAAGTTTAGGAAAGATTGGAAGGGTTTAGGAAAGGCTAGAAGATTTTGGGGTTTTGAGGCTTTAAATAAATATAAAATTTATTTAGGGATTGTGACATCATTTATCCAATATTGATTTAATAAATGGGGGAAAACCAATCAAATTTGATTTGAATGGTTTGGGGAGGGATCTTTTAATTAAATGTCTTTAACTAAAATAGGAGAATGGATTAATGACATAAAACCCAATTAATTAATTAATAAATGATGATGTCATCAAGGGTTTCCGGAAAATTTAAAAACTTTAATTTTCAAAAGGATTTTTAGATGTCTAAATTTTTCCCCTCTTTGATGTGATTTCGCAAGTGGCGTGGCATCAAAGATAAGAAAATAAGATGCCCAGGTTAGAATTTATATGAATAAGGGGTTGTGCCCCCTCGAGAGAATAATGCAAAGAGGAAACGTTGTGGAATTTTCTTGAAAAGAACACAAAAGGGAAGGGAAAGGAGGAAGGAAGAAGGGAGGATAAATAACCATGCTTCCAAGAGAAAAGATGGAGGAATGCAAGATGAAGGAATGCACAATGCAGGATGCAGCTATATGAAAGATGCAAGATGCAAGATTAATCTAGATGATGTAGGATGCAGGGGATTTTGGGGAGCTCCAAGTGTAAATGTGGAGAGAAAAACCTAGTTTTATATATAGCAACATTAGAGACCTACCAAGGATACTGAGATCAAAATGCCTAGTCACTAGTGTTGCAGAGGACTGATGTGAAAAAGACATGCAAAGGTTGCCCTAGCATCATGCATGAACCCAAGAAGAAGCATGGTAGAAACAATACTGGAGAAACCACAAACAAACGACAGTTCCCAAGTGCACCATGTAACCTAGAAGATCACAAGTTGAATGTACAAGGGTCATGTCTGATTGAGTCATAGGCAGAAGCAAGAAATCAAAAGACCTTAGCCCAGATTGCCCTCATTCACAGCACACCATGATATAAAGGATCGTGGTGACTTTGATGAGATGGACAATGAGAAGTTGTAAAAGATTAACAAGATCCAAAGGACAAAATCCAAGACCAAAATGAGAACTCCAAAAGACATCCTTTTCCAAGGAGAGATTGATTTGATTGATGGTGGGAAGATTGGTCTAGATGTGAGGAAGGATACATCGTCACAGACTTGGTGTGAATGGTGGAAGATTAGGTCTGACAAGAGGAAGGATACATCGTCATAAACCTGTTGATTGATGAGAGAATGAGTGTTGTTGTTTGTTGGAAAATGAGGAATCAAGGATAATCAATGTGATCAAGGATAGTTGACAATTGATGTTGTTGAAGGACAAGGTTGGATGGGATGAGATATCTAGATCAAATGTTGTTGCAGGATTGAGAAGGATTATGTACAACAAGATGGGATGATATGTACAACAAATGGGAAGAGATTTACAATGGATATGGATAGAATCTTAGGATTTGGGATAGGAAGATCTTTCTATATAGGATTTGTTACAAGATATGTATACGACTATGGACTTGATTGCTGCATTGGATAGGCTTGAGGATAGAACACCTTGGGATTGGAAATGGGATGGTGGTGGGGATGCAGATGGGTTAGGTAAAGGACTAGGTGTTGGGATGGGTGAGGAATGGGAGTTTGATAGATAATGACTCAGTCCACTATGTATGGTGCTTGTTTCTAGGTTTTTACCAACATACTTGTCCAAGGCGCTTGAATTGCCAAGTATTCACCATTGGACGATTATTTTTCTTTATTTTTTTACTTCTTTATTTTTTTGTATTTTTCTACTTTTTAAATTTTTATGGATCTTTTGAATTTATGTAGGATCTGGTTCAAGCATAGAACCTCTTCAAATGTATGATATTGATGGGATCATTTGAGAGCTCACCTTCTAGTGTTGATAGTTGATAGGCTCTAGAGCCAAAGCATGCTTTGACAACATAGGGGCCCAACCAAGTAGGCTCAAACTTGCCTTTCTTCTCACGATGTGCTTGGAATTTTTGATTTTACTTTAGGACCATGTCACCCACTTGGAACTATCTAGGGTGGATCTTCTTGCTATAATTCCTTTTGAGTCGATTCTGGTATGCAACCAGGTGATCATATGCTTGCTACCTCTTTTCATCTAGTAGATCAATCTATGGAGACCCGTAATGATGGGAGGTTGACCTCGATTGGTAGAACGACTTCAAAAACATATACAAGGGAATATGGGGTGGTTCCTGTGGGAGTGTGGAAGGAAGTATGATAGGCCCAAAGGGAAGGATTTATTTGGAGGTGCTTGTCACGACCAGAATCATTGACAACCTTCTTGAGGATTTTGAGGATTATTTTGGTGGTTACCTTAGCTTGGCCATTTCCTTGGGGGAAATAGGGACTAGAGAAACAGTGATGGATGCAGAGTTTGGCACACAGATCATCCACATGCTGGTTTTCAAAAGATGGTTGGGAAAGGTAACTTGGGAGATGAGATGTTCACTCTATTGTTGAGGTAGGGGAACTACTTGAGATGCAGTGGGTAGTGTGGATAGCTAGTTAGTGTATGAAGGAAAGGATGAAGCTGGCAGAGGTTGTGATGGTTGTTGTGTTTTTTGAGAGAATGTGGCTTGTTGGTTTGCAAGCATGGATGTAGGAGAGTGGGTTGGTATTCCCAAATCTTGCATTTCTTCCTGAGTAAGGCCCCAACAAGAACCAGTGCATGGTGGGAATTGTGATGCAGAGGATGTTGGAAATGAAGATGTGATGGGAGTTTACAATGTGAATGGTGGATTTGGAAATCCCATGGATGGCATGCCTATTGTAAAAGTAGTTTGTTGGGTTTGTCCTTGTGTAAATGCTTGTTGGGGAGTGGACGAAGATGCTTGTGTTCCCCACAAGAAGGGTGGTGCTGATGTGGAAGCTTGTTGGGAGAAGGAGAAAAATGATTGCATTGCCCCTGGAAATGATGATGTGGATGTAGAAGCTTGTGGAGTGAATGTGAAGAATGATTGTTTTGCCCCTGGAAATGATGGTATAGAGGCAGAGGCATGCTGGGAAAAAGAGGGAAATGATTTCATTTCCCCTGAAAAGGATGACGTTGCTTGGCCCATGGAAGGTGGAGGAAATAATGTTGTGGCAGCTTGTGTGGGTGGTGGAGGTTTGTTTTGTGCGAAGCTTTGGGTATGAATGATGGCTTGAGATGCTATGGAGGATGATGGTGTGCCCATGATAGGAAACGGAGTGGACTGTGTCACTTTTGTTGTAGGGCTTGCAAAATTGCTTTACTAAAGAGGAGGGATGGGTGATGCTACTTGTGATATTTTTAAAAGAGGATCGGGGATTTGTTGGATGATGGGGACATAGGCTTCTGCTAGAATTTGGATGGTGTTTATGGGAATGCGGGATTGGAGATATGGTGGAATGGGAGTACCCTCTTGCGTGAAGTTAGCCAATATGTTTTCTTGATTCTGATCAACAAGTGCACTGACTATTTATGCATGCCCTGGATGGTTCATGAATTTTTTCATGGAAAATAGAGCGGGGGGTGTTGGGATTGTCCCATATGTTATCAACTTATGGGATCAATGGATTGGAGGTTATCATTGCACTAGTAGGATTGTTAGGATCAAATGAAATAGTGGCCTGATTGGGATCCATGTTCCTTCTCTTCCTGGATCTTGTCTCGACAGGCATGGAATGCAGATCTAGAGATGTAGATGCTAGATGGATGCAAGATGTTTCTAAAAAAGACTCTACAGATGATGGGTGAAATCTTAAGAAACTTCTAAGGATGGTAGATTTCTATGATGGGATGCAAGGATTTGAAACAACTAAATGATCGAAGGATGATGGAGGATTGGTGAGATGCTCTGATTTGGATCGAAGATGATGGAGGATTATTGTTATGCTCTTATTTGGATCAAGATTGGTGGAGGATTGGTGGGATGATGGTGAAGATTACTAAGTGTTGGTCAAATGAGCTGCTATTTTCCTAATGTAGGATCAAAGTGGACTGGTCAACCTAAGATAGACTAATGATCTTTGGCTAATAGGATTCTTATAAATGTAAGCCAATATCTTGCTCGAGATGATGAGGCTTTACAAGGACAAGTAGGATTCCCTAGACAATTCTCTGTCAAAGGGTGGATATTTCTATTTTGGGATAAGCATTGAAAGCAACTCAAGGATATGACACAAAGTGGATGGATTCAGATCACTTGGATTTTGTGCAAGGATGGTAGGTTCTAACTTGGATGGTGGATCAAGGATTCGGGTCAAGGATGAAAGCAAGGATGATGAATCAAGGATTTTGGGATTTTGATTGCGGATTGTTGATGGAAGGATGGTGAAGGATGATGGAATGATGCTATTTCTAAGAACATGACCTAGATGTAGTTGAAATGGATGACCTATGATGCAACTAGGAAGATGACAAAGAATGCAATGATGCAACTAAGGATTTCTTAAATGCAACTAAGGATGGATGGTGATACAAATATGAGACTATGGATGAGGTATGATGAAGGGATGTCCAGATAGGATTGTAGGCTTCTGAAGGGATGTCAGATATACAATGGACCACACTAGTCTTCTCTCTCTAGGTTGACATAGCGATGATTAACTTGGAACCGGAATGCAAACTACTTTACTCTTGCATTATATTCTACATTGTCAAGTTTTTGTTGATACTTCTCTTTTGCTTGGATTGCTTCTAGGATGGGTTGATGATCTTTTAGAGATCTTTGTGCAATCTTCTTTTCTTGGTAAACTTAGGGATTCAGAAGTCTATCTTTCTTGTGTTTGGTCAATTCAGACATAGCTTGGGGAGATTCTTGGCAATTGTTTTTGAAACAAGGCTTTGGATATCTAATTTTGAAGATTTTGGCTCAAGTTTTTGATGTCTCAATGGCAAAGGACTAACTAGACAATAGTCACTTTGAAAGCAATCCCAGCAAGGCACAAGGCAACCTTGTGGGATACAAGAAATGATTGACCACTAAAAATGATATTTTTCCTGAAGAGAGTGTATGTTCTAAAAAATGTTTGCACTGAGTTCGAACTTTGAAAACACACCAAACAAGACTACCTAAGGGAAGGTGAGTATCATAATATTTTCCAACAACTTGATACCCCAAAAGAGGGATACATATGGTGAGTGTCTTAAGGTGATCTGGGAAACCATAGGGATCGGTCTTTGCACAAAGATTTTGATACTTTTGGGGGTAGATCAGGTAGGTTCTAATTTAACAGGTTTGTAGTTGTTTTGTGGAGTCCACCCAATCAATTTGTACGTGCGTGACTCACTTAAGAGCCTAGTTGACCATGCTGAAATAGTAGCAATATTCACCTACCTTGAGCTAGGTCATCAACACACATCACTCAAGCTTGAGGGGATGAAGGGGGAGTTTTCTCAATGCTTTGTTTCCATATCGCCTGAGGAAGGTACCAGTTTGTGGTCATTCTCCAAAGAGGAAGCACTTTTCTCTTTGGACATGCCTCTCTAGAAGTAAAATGAATGAACTAGTCCAAGTTCAATTTCACTTTTACATCACTTAATTTAAGAGGATTTTGTAGAAATGGGAAACCTTTAGGGACACATCAAGAATTTTGTTCTTTCCCAAATTGATTTATTTGGTTTTGAAATGAATGCTTGCAAACACATATGTTTAATTTTTTATTTGTTCTTTTGAAAACAAGAAAGCTTTTGAAAATATATTTGTGCAAGTATTTTAGCCTTTGCATTCAAGATTCGATGTGTTCTTTTAGGAACCGGATTTTGAAGTTTTGGAAATCAAAAGAGCTTTTTTTTTTACCTTAATGAGATTGAGTTTTGTTTTCTTTTGGGACTAAAAGTAAATGACTTGTGAGATTTGGATTTATTTATTTATGTTCACTCAAGATTTGGTGTTTTAGATTGCATTTTAAAGCCCAAAATGAGATTCCTAGATTGATTTTATAATGAAAACTTTGGAAACTCTCAATTTTTGCAACAAGAAATTTTTTTTGACATAGATCAATGCTTTAGGAATGAATTAGGAAAGTTTAGGAAACTTTGGGACTATTTAGGAAACCATTCAAACTGAAATGCAGATTAGCTCCTAGATTGCATGAAACATCAAAGAACTTTGAGATTTTGAAAATGAAGCTCATTTTAACTTTGATTGATGCATTGAGTTTGAAATAGGACCAGTTGAATGAACTTAGGATTGATTTGGAACCATTTAGAAATAAGATGCAGATTTGAGGTTCTTTTTATTAATCAAAAGGTGAAGTGTTCCTAGTCTTGTATGAGGATCAAGGATGCCTAGATTTTGAAAGCATGAATGTTCTTTTTATCCAATTTGAAAGACCTTAGAAGTTATTTTGAAGTGTTTTAGGACTGATTTGAGTTTTTTAGGACCAATTAGGAAACTTTTAGGAACAAGATTTGCAGATTTCCTTTAAGGCATTCAAGAGTGCATTTGAAGTTCGTTTTAAGCAACCAAATGAAAGATTGAAGTTCCTAATTAGCTAAAAAATTTGATGTGACTTAAGACCTTAGTTTTTCTTCATGTTTTACTTTATTTTTAGACCACCTACAAAAGATGGGGTTAAAAACTAAAAATTTGGAGCCACGCCCTAGAAAGGCCTCAAAAACCTAAAAAACCAACTAAAACCCTGATTAAGGCCTTACACATGCCCCATGTTTCCCATATGAGTAAAAAAGGAAGGTTATTTTAATGAATTTACTCATACAATTGATGGGTAGGGCCAATATGAATGTCTACGTACCATGGCATGAGCAAACAGGGCCAGTAGGCCAAAAACAAGCCAAAAATGGCTACAAAGACCCCATATGAGTATTGGGTGGTCTTGGTATGAGCCAAGAAGTTTTATCATATGATAAAATAATCCAATGAGTTTGATCATGTGAGTATCTCGAGAGAACAGGATGAGATTGCTGAAAAGGTGAGTTTTTCCTTGGAAAATCCTAAAAAATACAGTTTAGAAGGCGTGTAGGGTCCCACCGGGTCTGCCAAAATGTGTTGAGAGAAAAATGAACCTATTCAGAATAGGCATAGACATTCAAACATTAGTTAAAAATCCTATTCCTAGCATATAGTAAATGAAATTTTCATAAGACACTTTAGATAGAGGTCAACGGGAGCACCCTGTCGCTGTTTGATTTGCTCTCAATTTAAGGATGTGGGTGTGCTCTCTATTCACTTGGAGCATATTCCTAATTATTATTAGGGAGGATTAGGATAGTTTAGGGACCATAAGAACCCTATATTGGCACATAAATAGGTATAGAACACTTGTTCTACCCCTAAGGCCTTAAGGAGCCTAAAGACTCAAGAATGCAAATTAAGCTACTAATGAGTAATCTATGATTGTTTTTAAACCAAATGAGATGTGATATTATGAAGATCAATGCATAGACATGAAAGAAACTAATTCAATCCATTAGTTCTAAGCTATGATGTGAGTTAAAACTTGAAAATGAACTAGATTTAAGAACTATGCTAAGAGCTAGAAACATAATTACATTATAAGTTCGCTATGAAATGAAAAAGAAATTTCTTGTTTTCTCTTGGAAGAGGAGGGTATTTATATTATTTTGGGAAGGGCTTGGGTTAGGAAGGAGAGTTAGAGTTAGAGGTAAGGTTTAGGGTAGAGTTAGGGGTAAGGTTTGGGGTATGGTAAGGTTTGACCTTGGGTTAAGGTTGCTCACACATGCATGAGCAACACTAGAGAAGTGTGAACGGGGAACAAGAGTGGAAGAAGAGCCATGGGTCTCATTAGTGGCTTGTAAGAATCCTTAATGAAGATGTAAGAGGCTAATAATGAGTGTGTAAGACTCATTAAGGAAAGGGTTTGACCAAAAGTCAAGGAGACTTGATTATGCTAGGAAATATAGTCCAAAAACCTCCTAAATGGGTTTAGGAAAGGTTTAAGGAAGTTTAGGAATGATTGGAAGGGTTTAGGAAAGGCTAGAAGATTCTAGGGTTTTGAGGCTTTAAATAAATATTAAATTTATTTAGGGATTATGACATCATTTATCCAATATTGATTTAATAAATGGGGGAAAATCACTCAAATTTGATTTGAATGGTTTGGGGAGGGATCTTTTAATTAAATTTCTTTAACTAAAATTAGGAGAAGGGATTAATTGTTGGATACAATTATCTGAAAGACATTGTTGGATTAGCTATGTGTTGTCTTTGATGTCACACAAATGTCATATCAATTATCACTCTTAGTATCTACCGAGCTCAGTCGGTCAGCTAGGCGGTTTTTAGTGTCTACCAAGTTCTCTCAGGTGTCTAAAGGAAACATGATAGGGTAATAGTGTTAACCGAGCCTCCTCAGTTATCGAAGGAAAATTAGTGGTTACCGAGCTCTCTCAATCTCCAAAGGATGTTGCAGAATTCGCTATGGTTACTGAGTTCTCTTGGTCACCAAGGAAATCTTTTCAGGATTAATGTTTACCGAGAAAGGTCTGCCTTTCAAAGAATTTTGTTATTACAGTTTGTTTATCCCAGCTGACTGTTATAATAATTATTAGTGCCGACTTGATAATCTAAATGATTATGAAATGGCATATTTATATAGAAGGTCAAGTGGTGAATAAAAGATATACAGCATGCAGAAATCATTTTGAAGAAAGGTGTGTGCGAATTTTGAAGGATGGTCAGATATCCTTGAGGAGTAGCAAAGATTTAATTGATCAGTAAGGATCTAGTGAAATAGAACAGAGATCTATATTCAGCAATTCAGTTGCAGGTCATTTCATTGTTACTCTCTAGCAATTGTAGCAGTGATATCAAAATCTCTTAACCAAGTTGGTTTAACAACCATTTTGTAAATCCTCTAACAAGGTAGCAATTCTATCGAATTATTTCAAGACCTCTTACAAGGCCACTCCTAGCAGGTTGATTAAATCCTCTAACAAGGTCACACCTAACAGTGTGTTTTGTAACCTTTTATCGGGTTGGCTTTTAATTTGGCATCACTTCAGAAGAGTGAAAAATAGTAAATAGTTACATTGGTGGTTTTTCCCATATTGGGTTTCCACAGTAAATCTGGTGTCTCTTGTGTTCATGTTATTTTCTTTATTCATGTAAGTTAGTCAGTTATGAATGCTTAAGAACAGTTTAATTATTACACACTTCAAGGATCAAGTTTTCAGCATTTCTCTGTATATTTACCGAGTGGAACAGTAAATAATTTGTTAAGATATTTAAGGGATCAGTGGTAATATTTTTGTGGTTAACTAATTCACCCCCCCCCCCCCCCCCCGTCTCAGTTACTGCATCTATATTTCCAACAATTGGTATCAGAGCTTTTGGTGCTTGCAAGAAGGGTTTCAAGGACCTAAGTTAAAGATCAGGATGTCTTACAAAAGAGAAATTCCAAGGCTTAACAGAAATAACTTTTCAGCATGGCAAGGTCTCATGAGACTACATCTGGCTTCCATTGGTGATTTAGGATGCAAATATATTGATCAAGAATATACAATTCCTATTGGCACATTAACTGTTGAAGACGTTGTAGAGAAGAAGAACCATAACACTATGATGATAGACATTGCATCAACTCTTAGCTATGAAGAATTTGATGAAATCAAAGACTGCACAACTGCTCATGAAATGTGGAACAAGCTAAAGAAAATCTATGGCGGTGATGACAATGTGAAGAGAGCCAAAGCAGAGAGCCTAAGAGGACAGTTTGATCAAATGAAAATGAGAGAAGAAGAAAACATTGCAAAATATGTTGAAAGGATCAAGACAAGTGTTAGTGCAATCAGAGCTTCTGGAGGAAAAATTGATGATGAAATGGTTATAAGTAAGGTTCTTAGAACATTACTCCCTATTTATGCAATAAGAGTTTCTGCTATTCAAGAAAGAAGATGTGAAGAAAATCACAATATGACTTTGGATGCCTTAGTTGGACGATTGACAGCCTTTGAACTGGATAACTATGACAACTATGTTCCAACTTCTAAAAATATTGAATCAACTTTTGAGGCCAAACTTTCACTCAAGAAAGGGAAGAAAATCCAATCAGAAAGTGAAGAAGAATCAGAGGAAAGTTCTGATAGCGATCTTGAAGTTATTGAAGCATTACTTGCAAAGAAGTATTCAAGAGGCAGAGGAAAATACAAAGGTAAAAATCCCTTAATCTATTTTTCATGTGAAGAAATTGGTCATATTGCAGCTAGGTGTCCAAACAAGCAAAGCAAAGATGAGAAGAAAAATTACAAGTACAATGGCAAGAAAAATTTCAAATCATTCAAGGATAAAGGTAAGAAAACATGTTTTTTAGATAAAGATTTGGATGATAGTGAAGAAGAAATTGTAATCATTGCTGTAAAAGATGAATCTGATAATGATGAAGATGAGATGGCACTTATCTCTCATATAAGCAAGAATGATACATGGATTATAGACAGTGGATGTTCACATCATATGACTGGTGACAGGACCAAGTTTGAACACTTTGAAAACTTTGATGGTGGTAATGTAAGGTTTGGAAACAATGAACCCTATTGTATAAAAGGAAAGGGATGAATTTCATTAACCAAAGAACTTATATGTGATAATGCATATTGGGTCGAAGGACTAAAGCATAATCTTCTAAGTGTAGCATAGCTAATCAACATTGGATTCAAGGTTGAATTCATGAATGGCAAAGCAAGACTGTTGGATGACAAAGGAAAACTGATAGGATCAGGCAAACAAACCAAAGGTAACCTATTTTATCTTGATCTTGGTGATTACTCATGTTTTATTTCTCAAATTGAAGAAAGTTGGTTATGGCACAAAAGGTTATGTCATGTAAATTTTGACAACATGATGAAAATAAGCAAATTCAAGAAAGTAAGAGGTATTCCTACTTTGAAGAAACCTGATGTTGGTCTATGCAAGAATTGTCAAATTGGTAAAATGGGAAAGTCTAGTTTCAAAAGTAAAAACTATCAGTCTGAAGATATTTTGGAAATTGTGCATATTGATTTATGTGGACCTATTGGAATTGAGAGCTATACCGGAGAAAAATTATTTATTCTCTTTGTTGATGATTATTCTAGAATGATGACTGTTATGTATTTAAGAGAAAAGTCTAAAGCATTTGAGAAGTTCAAATGGTATTTAGCAAGAGTAGAAAAGGAAATAGGAAAAAGAATAAAATGCTTGAGATCAGACAGAGGTGGTGAATTCATCTCCCATGAATTCAATAATTTCTGCATTGAAAGAGGAATCAAAAGACATGTATCAGCCCCGAGAACTCCTGAGCAGAATGGAATAGCCGAAAGAAGGAACAGATCTATCATGGACTGTGCAAGGACTCTAATGATTGAAAAGAACATTGCTATGAAATACTAGAAGGAAGCTATCAACACTGCAGTTCATACCTTGAACCGAGTACAGCTGAGAAAAGACACATTCAAGACTCCATATGAGCTATGGTATGGCTACAAACCAAATGTAAGTTACCTAAAAGTATTTGGTAGTAAATGTTACATCTTAAAAGAATCTAGAAAAGGAAAATTTGATGTAAAAAGTGATGAAGGAATATTTTTGGGATATTCTTGCAAAATTAAGGCATATAGATGTCTAAATTTGTCTACTCACAAAATCATAGAAAGTGCACATGTGAGAATTGATGAGTTTGCAGAAAAGATTGAAGAAGAAAGCAAAAAGGAACCAGAGGACTACATAAAATTTGTTAACATCGAACCTGATACATTGCCAGACACATGTAAGGAGACTACATCTACCGAGCCCAGTACAGTAACTGAGTCACAAGAAGAAGTTCAAACCGAGTCACAAAGTACCAAGTCTCAGTCTAAAGCTATCAAGCAAGTATCTACCGAGCCCAAGCAATCTGAACCTGAAGATGAAGAAGATGACAATGTAACTCATTCAAGAAGCAAGGAACTTGTATTAGCCAAGTACGTCAGAAAGCATCATAAACCAGATCAGATTATTGGAAACAAATCAGATGGTACTATGACAAGAAGTAAACTAAAAGGTACATGTTTATTTGCTGATTTTGAACCTAAAAATGTCAAAGATGCATTAGAAAATGAAAGTTGGATTGAGGCTATGAATGAAGAAATAGAGAAAATAGAGAAAAATAAGACATGGACTCTTGTACCTAGGCCTAAAGATAAAAATGTAATTGGGACAAAATGGGTATTCATAAATAAGTTGAATGAAGATGGTCAAGTATCAAGAAAAAAAGTAAGATTGGTATGTAAAGGATATTCTCAAGAAGAAGGAATAGATTATGGAGAGACTTTTGCTCCTGTTGCAAGATTAGGTGTGAGGACTTTACTTGCATATGCAGCACATAAAGGATTTAAGGTATATCAGATGGATATCAAATCTGCTTTTCTCAATGGTATTCTTGAGGAAGAAGTCTACATTGAGCAACCTGAAGGTTTTATTGATCCAGACAAAAGGGATATGGTCTGCAAATTACACAAAGCATTGTATGGTCTGAAACATGCTCCTAGAGCATGGTATGAAAGATTACATAACTATCTTACTCAAATTGATTTCAAAAGGGCTAATGACAACAACAATTTATACATCAAAGAAGGATCAAATAACAAAATTGTTTTGGCAAAAATATTTGTGGATGATACTGTGTTTACAAGAAATGATGATTAGTGCAAAGAATTTTCAGAGCTTATGAACAAAGAATTTGAAATGTCTATGTTTGGTCAGATAAAATTCTTTGTTGGACTTCAGATTCAGCAGAATAAAAATGGTATCTACATTACTCAGTCTAAATATATCAGGGAAATACTTAAGAAATTTGGTATGGAAGATTCAAAACCAGTTGGTACACCCATGTGTACTAGACTGAAGCTTACCAAAGATGATGATTCAAAAGAAGTAGATCAGACCTTATATAGATCAATGATTGGAAAATTACAGTATGTAGTACAGACAAGGCCTGATATTGCCTTAGCAGTTGGAATAGTGGCAAGATTCTCGGCTAAACCCAGAGAAAATCACATGATGTCAATCAAAAGAATCTTGAGGTATTTAAGGGGAACTGAAGATTATGGCTTGTGGTATAAATTTGGAGGCAATCTGGATTTAAAAGTGTTTACTGATGCTAATTGGGTAGGAAACATTGATGATAGAAAGAGTACAAGTGGTGGAGCATTCTTTCTTGGCAAGAGGTTAGTATCTTGGACTAGTAAAAAGAAAAAATGCACATCCCAATCCACAGCAGAAGCAGAATATGTTGCTGCAGTAGTAAATTGCTCCAATATTATATGGTTTAAATAGCTTTTGGAAGGCATAAAGGTTGAGATCAAAGAACCAGTTGTTATGTATTATGATAATACAAGTGCAATAAATATTTCAAAGAATCCAGTAATGCATTCCAAAACCAAGCACATTGCAATTAAATATCACTTTGTCAAAGAATTGGTGTAGGACAAGGAAATCAAATTGGAATATATTCATACAAAAGAACAAATTGCAGATATCTTCACCAAGCCACTACCTAAGGATGCATTCTTGTATCTAAGAGGGAAGTTAGGGGTCACTCCCCTGTCCAAGGTTCACTAAATAAAGTTTTAGTGAATCATCAACCAGAACATGTTGAAGATCAATCAGTTGATGCAACATAGTCAGGGAATCATTGCATATGAATCAGTACATAGGGTACATTGATATTTACCGAAACTGTGTAAGTTATCTTTGGCATGTGTTGTCAAAGAGGGAGAGTTTGCTATCATTTCAAGAAATTTCTAAGAAGAATAATTGGAGAAGTTAAGAGGGAGAGTTCTCAGTCAGAGAAAGAAGTTTGAAGATGATGGGAATCAGAATGAAGCTAAGGATATGTTTCTTACTCTTGGTTTCTCTGTGAAATTTCATTTTGCTATGACATGTTGTGTTGCCATCAATGCCAAAGAGGGAGATTGTTGGATACAATTGTCTGAAGGAAATTGTTGGATTAGCTATGTGTTGTCTTTGATGTCACACAAATGTCATATCAATTATCGCTCTCAGTATCTACCAAGCTCATTCGGTCAGCTAGGCGGTTTTTAGTGTCTACCGAGTTCTCTCAGGTGTCTAAAGGAAACATGACAGGGTAACAGTGTTAACTGAGCCTCCTCGGTTATCGAAGGAAAATTAGTGGTTACTGCGCTCTCTTGGTCTCCAAAGGATGTTGCAGAATTCACTGTGGTTACCGAGTTCTCTCGGTCACCGAAGGAAATCTTTTCAGGATTAATGTTTACTGAGCAAGGTCGGCCCTTTCAAAGAATTTTGTTATTACAGTTTGTTTATCCTAGCTGACTGTTATAATAATTATTAGTGCCGACTTGAAAATCTAAATGATTATGAAATGACATATATATATAGAAGGTCAAGTGGTGAATAAAAGATATACAGCATGCAGAAATCATTTGAAGAAAAGTGTGTGCGAATTTTGAAGGATGGTCAGATATCCTTGAGGAGTAGAAAAGATTTAATTGATCAGTAAGGATCTAGTGAAATAGAACAGAGATCTATATTCAGCAATTCAGTTTCAGGTCATTTCATTGTTACTCTCTAGCAATTGTAGCAGTGATATCAAAATCTCTTAATTGAGTTGGTTTAACAACCATTTTGTAAATCCTCTAACAAGGTAACAGTTCTATTGAATTGTTTCAAGACCTCTTACAAGGCTACTCCTAGCAGGGTGATTAAATCCTCTAACAAGATCACACCTAACAGTGTGTTTTGTAACCTTTTACCGGGTTGGCTTCTAACTGGGCATCACTTCAGAAGAGTGAAAAATAGTAACTAGTTACATTGGTGGTTTTCCCCATATTGGGTTTCCACGGTAAATCTGGTGTCTCTTGTGTTCATGTTATTTTCTTTATTCATGTAAGTTAATCAGTGATGAATGCTTAAGAATAGTTTAATTATTACACACTTCAAGGATCAAGTTTTCAACATTTCTGTGTATATTTACCGAGTGGCACAGTAAATAATTTGTTAAGATATTTAAGGGATCAGTGGTAATATTTTTGTGGTTAACTGATTCACCCCCCCCCCCTCTCAGTTGCTACATCTATATTTCCAACATTAATGACATAAAAACCAATTAATTAAATAAATAAATAATTTTTTAATAAATGATTATGTCATTAGGGGTTTTCAAAAAATAAAAATACTTTAATTTCAAAAGGATTTTTAGGTGTCTACACTAACTATGATATAAACCCTACCCTTAATACAACCTCTAACCCTAAACATTATGTAAACCTAAATAATAACCGTAGAAATAACATAATCACTAACCTTAACACTAAGCCTAATGTTAACCCTAACTATTTCTCTAATCTAAGAATGATGCTAAACCTAGCTATATCACTAATCCAAAATCTAAGTCAAACCCTAAGCATGATGTTTACAACCATAACCTTAATTCTATCCATAACCCTAAACCCTGACCTTAACTATAATCCTAATTTCATAACCTAAACCCTAACCCTAGCGCTAAGCAAAGTATTTCTCTAACCTAACAATGATGCTAAACCTAACTATATCACGAATCTAAAATCTAACCCAAACCTTAATCATGATGTAAACCCTAACCTTGACCCCAAAGCTTAATCTTAATCATAACCCTTACCCGATCCAACCCAAACCCTAAACCTAACAATATTGTTAACTATATAATACAATAATATTGTATTAAATTTTATTTAATAAAAAATGTTATATAATTATTTATTAATTTATTCGATGTGTTATGCACGGCTACTAGCTAATATATACTTTTTATTTAAAATACGCTGAGATGTATCGAGGTGTTTAATTTTTTCATCATTCACCTTTAATAAAATTTTAATAAAAATTAAAGTTGAAAAAATTAAACGCCTCGATACATCTCAGCGTATTTTAAATACAAAGTATATATTAGCTAGTTTTCTTTTTGCTACATTTCCACTAAATAAAGATAGTAATTAGAAAGTATTTGAACATTTTACTTTTTTCTACAAATAATGTTTCTTAATATTGTAAATTAAAATTTAATTTAAATTTTCTAATTTCAACAATATGAAAATTTATTTGTTTAATTATTTAAATTATTAAAAAATATATAATAACATCTATATAATTTTAGATTTTTTTTTGTTTCAAATATAATATAATATAATATAATATAATTATAATATATAATGAATATAATAGTCATTGATATTTTAAATCTATTATATTTCTAGTATTTATTAATCCTTAGTGTTAAATAAATTTATATTAATATTTTAAAAAAAAAGATAACAAAAGTATATTTACTATGAATCATAATTCATTTAAAATATAACATACACTATTAAATGTGTTGGTGTAATTAAATATTCCTAATTACACTTAACTTAATCTTAGGATAATGCATTGCATAGTAGTTAGCGATTGAGACACCTAGGAGTGTGCACCTCATTAAGCACATGGTGTAGGAGAATTTCCACTTTAGGTGTGATAGTTGTCATCACATACCTCTTTGTGCATGAGATCCACATTTCATGCTTTTATCACATTATCATCCTAATCCATTGCACATACTTCATTGCATAATGGAGGATGATCCACATTTGGTGGACATGTGATTACACCTAGCATAGGTGATATCTTATCAGCTCCTTATCATTCTCTCATATTGCCTTTCCTATATAAGGAGGTCTATTGTGTAATCTTCATCAATCATTCAAGGTGAATTCATTGGATCATTCAATATCCATCATTGCATTCATATTATCTCTCTTGTGCTTTTCTTTAACCTCTAGATCCTTGGTTCAATATTTTCTATTTGAAAATTCTTACATGGTATCAGAGCCATTGGAGTGTTTAGATCAGCCGATTTGAAGAGATCTTGGTGCAAGCTTTGAAGGTCCAAATCTCAGATCTGAGAACCAGCGTGAGATAGAGGCATTTTGGAGCAGATCTGACCTCACCATTGTGTCCGGGAGGCTATTTTGGTTAACATTGACTATAAATTCGCCTATATTTGGTGAAAGTCAAAATCAAGGCAAATTTTTTTTGCAAATCAGACCATATGGCTTGATCTGCCCTCTCTGGTATGATTTTACAAAAAAAATAATATTTTTTTAATTCTGCAATATTATCAGAATTTTTTTTTTGCAAAAAATTGTTTTATTTCGGGCCTGGTATGTGCCCTGGTATATGTCATGTTAACAAGGAATATTCCCTACCATATAAACCAACATCAAGGTTCACGTCACCTCAGCAGAGCATGGAACCCACCATTCAGCCTGAACGCCTGGCTTTCTTATTTACTTTGTAAGTGGGTGTTCACATTGATAAAGGGCTTAATAGCCCATTCCACATTCAATGTGGGAAGCTCCACCGACACTCCTCCACTCGGTCACATCTGCCACCAGTTTCCTCAGCTCTCCGTGATAGCCTGTGCACTGTTGCCTCCTCCGTGAGATCCCACCACTACATCCTTAGCCTCCGGGCACCGCGAGATCCCGCTTGGAAGACTGAGATCCACCACTGCTTCTAGCCACTATGGCACTACCACCATAGACGCCCTACCATGCCAACGCTTGGCCACCTCCAGCAAACCATGCCACATGGCCATGGCATGCAATGCAGATAGTCACACAGCAGTACCTCTGCCCAGTCAGCAATGCCGGGCCCAGTCAGCGGCCGCCAATTGGCACCTCAGTAGACCCCATCAGCAAACCTCCAAAGGTGACATGTCAGTGCATGCCATGTCACCTCCTGCATTAGCAGTAAGGACTGTCACATCAGCCGTATGACCTGACACCTTAGTGCCAAGTCAGCCAAGTGGGGACAAAAAATTGCTGACATCATCTTTTACATAGCCTAAATTTGACAGTCATTTAGCTGTCAAAACATGGAAAATTGGGTTTTTTCTATAGCCGTATGACTATCAAATTTAATCCTTTACATCGCTGACATCAACAGCCTTTGCAAATTTCTTTGCCATCACCAATGAAGTTTTCATTTTGACAATCTGACTTTGGGAGGCCATAACTTGGTCATCCAGGCTCCAAATCGGGTGCAATGTTTTTTCAAATTGGGTAATATTTTTTGAAGAATCTAGTGGTGACATTATTTTAGCAATTTGGTGTCCTAATTTGTCAAAAATTTTAGATTTTGTTGACTATTCCTATCTATTCCTGATTTCTGCAACTTCCAGGGCTTCATTTGGGCACATACAGTAACATTTTGAGGTAAAATATTTTTTGAAAGTGCATGCTTTTTCATCTACTTTCCAGATCTACAATCAGATTTTAGTGATTTTTGGTAGACATGTCACTTTTAGAAATAGGTCATTTTGGGGCTATATTTGCACTTGGTTAATCCTTGGATTTAAGTTTTCTGATTTTCATCAGTCATTTGAAGGAGTTATCAGTCATTATTTGGTTGCAATATGGATAATTCAAAGGTTAAAATCATCACTCCATATAACTACCATGATTGGAAAGTATCTTTAAGTGATCATTTGTTGAGTATTGGATTGCTTAGAATGACTCTTGGGTAGGATCAAGAACCTCAAATAGGTGTTGCAAAAAGGTGAAAATGGTTTGATCGAAGGGATAAAGCACGTGTCTCTCTTAAATCATCCATCTCTCATGATTTGCACTTTCATATTGCATCTTGCACACATCCTCATGATGCTTGGGTCATATTGGAA